>PVJI01002080.1:0-155845 GCA_004026765.1 Micronycteris hirsuta
CTTGCACATCTCTCTCAATCTCTTCTTGGTAGCTTTGATGAGACAGTGGTGTGTATTACTCGACCCTTCTTCTTTGTTACATGAAGATCATGCTTCAATGTTTGGGGCCTTCCTATATTTATCCGTAAAATGAGGATAACATTATCCGCCTTTACTTGCCTTACCTACATTACAGATATAGCAGAGAATCACAGAGAGAGGAGAAAGAGTCTGAGAAGTATAAGGTTTTTAATATATTAGAAGTGTTTCCTCTTCCTCTGACTGTCCCATCATGCCATGTACAGCTCAAAAGGGAAATACTTTTTCTAACATAATTGCAAAAAGACAATCGTTAAACTTATGAACTCAGGTATAAAACATTTCATAATATACTCCCTAAGTATGTAATAACTTTACCCCAAAATGTCAGACACGGATGTATTACTTTTTTGATATAAGGCTCCTTTTTTCCCCCCTTAAATCCAACTGTCCACTGTTGCTATGATGAAAATAGCTTTGTTACATTTATTCTTGAATCAACAAATTTGCTGGAGAAGAAAAAAGATACTCGGTTCAATTAACATATACATCCATTAAGTCTATTAATTTTATTTCATTGTCATAATTGATAATTGATGTTATATATGAGTGCCTTAAAATATCACATTAATGATATCTATGTATGTTACAGAAATAGTGCAACACTATTTTTTGCTAATGTGAACCTAATATTTTATTTCATCTCTTACTTTTGTTTTTTTCCCCCAATTGTTATGTACTTTTCCCTGATATATATCTCTTAATATCTGCTGATTCTAGGCACTTATGGCAAGTTGGGATCTAGCATTGCTTTTATTACCCTGCATAATGCTATTTTGATTGTAGAAAGCTCATTTTAGGATGAGCTCAGAGAACAGGGTAAACTGCTATGTCAAAGCCATAGAAAAAACTGCAATGAATAAAAAGGAGCTCTTGTAAACAACCTTTAGAAGGTCATCTATCCCCAGGGCACAGTACTGATTTCTTAAGTTTCATTCATAGCTTCGTGATAAAAGAATGAATGGACCCAATTAACTTTGCATTGGGAGGACTAGAAAAATCAGATACTTGTTTTATTTTATTTTTTTCTTTTTACTAAAAACAGCACTTCGATTTTCAGCAGTACTGAGTTTTCGAGTGGGTGCTGCATATAATCCTACAATTTGTTTAATCACTTATTAGATATTGCACATGCTGTTAGGGAAATGTGTCTGGAATAGACTGATGCGGGCTGCCGAGGATGGTTTACTGATTTGTTGTTTAGATGAACCAACACATACAATATATTACTATTGGGAAGTAAACCACTGACCAGAAACAGTTTCTACCCAATTTAAAACACCTTTGGGAGGACAGTTCTCAGTAAATAATGCTTATAACTCAGAAAGCTATTTATTATGAATGCTCTGGATACAGACAATGGAGATGTTTTCCATATACATACTGTCTAGTTTCTTGGAGCTAACCAAGAAAAATGTCTAATGTAAAGTTAGAGGGGATTTAGCTTTTGGTGAACTTTTTAGATCACAAATGTGAGGACAGTACTTTCAAATTCATTTGTCTTGAGACACACAAAATTTAGGAAGAATCATTAGAATTTGGGCCACAGAAGTTATGTTCAAATATAAATATATTTTTCATAAATTTATTTAGCATTATAACAATCTCCAAAGTCAATCTCAAGATTAAGTAAAATTAAGAAAAGGACTTTGTTGATGTGTAAAATATTATACTCATTAGAAATATATATATATACACATACACACATGTGCACACATGCAAATATACATGGAAGGGAAATATACAGTGGTTATCTTGGAATGGTGAGATGACATTTTAATAAAGTTCTCATATTTCTAATCTTTTCAAATTTCTATGACAAACATGTACAACTTTTATAATCAGAGAAGCCGTAACAAATTCCATTTCAGTGTAACCATCAAAAATATGGACTGGAAAATAAGAAGCTTGACATCATATTTTAAAGTCCTAAATAAAAAGATATAGCATTGCCACTAAGACAGGGATTAAAACCCACTGGCATATGGGTGATATTTATGAGCCATTTAATTTGGTGATTCTGCTCTCTTTCTATATATCTCATATTTTCTATTCTTGCATTTCTAATACAGCATCCTACATCACTTGAAAAGGGGCATGTAGCCCACCAACTAGTCCCAAAGGTAGGAAAGAATGAATCCCACCTTGCTTGGCAAATGGCTTACGGAGAGCGGTGTCTCTGCCCTTCTGGGCTCCTCAATGCTCTGCCTTTTGCACACCCCTCTGACATATTGTGCTATGACACACAGTGTTACAGGTCGGGGAGTGTTATAATGCCCAACTCTAAAAGCTGTGTTACATGTATCTTTTAAGGCAACAAATATGAAAACTATCACTAGTTATAACATATAAATTATCTTCAGCCTTGCCCATTATCAAGGTTGCAATGGCCATTATAGAACAAGCAAATTGAAGTTGAGGCAGGTCAAAATAATGAGATTTTGGTGAAGATATATCTGTTCTCTACAACCTCATGGCCAAAAACTTTTTCAATGTAATTGGCACACACATAGTTGTAATAAGGGTATTCCCATAGTTAATAATTTAGTATGTCTTAAAAAACAAATAAAAACCAAAGAGCCTTCAAAAAATAAGGTGTATTCACCTAATGGGAAAGACTATACTTCAAGGGCATCATAGACAATATGATCCTATTAATGGTGAATTTCATCATAAAGTGGATGTTAAATTCTTTGTTTTTATATTCTGTTTCAACAAATAAAGTGAGCTCCTAAATGAATATATTTAACATATTAAATATCTTCAGTTTTCATGTGTATGTAAGCGAAGTCCTAGCTCTTCCACTTACTGTTTGGCTTTGTCAGTTTGCTAGCCCTCGCAGCTTCCTTTCTTTGTGAAATGGGAACTATTGTGTATCTAACTCCATAGGATCATTGGGATGATTCAATGGTATTATAGTGGTGCCTGCTGTGTGGGAAACGTGCTTTTGGAGGTTCTCTCATATTTCCATAACTACAATGAGATTTGGATTGTTATCTCTGAGCCTGAGATGTTACGTCGGGAGGCTAGAACATGGAGCATATGTTCCCTAATTCTAAGGGAAAGGAATGTCTTACTCAGAATATATCAGAGACTGAGATTCAGAAAACTCCAGGGGAAATCAAGAGGAGTTTGGTGAGTAAGCACTAGAAAAGTAAGCCTAGAGCAAGATTTGAAAAAAATGCAAGCAAACCAAAATAGCTATCATTAATAAATCAACAAACAGCAAGTGACGGTGAGGATGTGGAGAAAAAGGAAGCCTAGTGCACTGTTGGTGGGAATGTAGACTGGTGTACACTGTGGAAAACAGTGTGAAGTTTCCTTAAAAAGTTAAAAATGGAACCGCCTTTTGACCCAATGATTCCAGTGCCTGGACTATACCCTGAGAATCACAAAAAACCAATTCATAAGAACCTATGCACTCCTATGTTCATAGCAGCACTATTTACAATAGCCCAGTGCTAGAAACAGCCTAAGTGCCCAAAAGTAGATGAGTGGATCAAAAAACTGTGGTATGTTTATACAATGGAATACTACGCAACAGTAAAAAAGAAGGGATTCCTGCCTTTTGCAACAGCATGAATGGAACTGGAGACTATTACACTAAGTAAAATAAGTCTGTCAGTGAAAGACAAATATCATATAATCTCACTTATAAGAGGAATCTAATGAACAAAATAAACTAATGAGCACAATAGAACCACGGGCATGGGAACATGGAACACACTGATAGCTATAAGAGGGGTGGGGGGAGGTGGTGACCGATTGAAAGAAGGTGAAGGAATAAGTCAGAGAACAAACATGAAGCGTTTCTAGACATGGACAAGGGTGTGAAGATTGACTATGGAAGTGGGGGGTGGGCTGGGTAGAGGGGGATGAAGGGGGAAAATGGGATGTCTGTAATAGCATAAACAATAAAACATCAGAAATGAAAAAAGCAGTAAAAAGAGAAACAATTAATGAAAACAGAAAAGTAAGTGGCAGAAATACAATCTATACTTGGGAGTTTTATTTTTCTCTTCTGCCTTGATAATAGTATTTCATCATTTTTATATAAAGTGGAAATTACATGATTCATGCAGTATGACCTAAATAAAAATTATAAAAACAGATAAAACATGTTAATGTTTAGAATACTTTATTCCTATATTTCTCAGTGCTCTACAGCAGATCTATGTTCGTATTTATCACATTTTAATTAAGTTTAATTACTGTGCGATGGCAGCATTGAGGCATAATCTCTGAGAAAAATTCAAAAACTCTTCAGAACTTAGGTGAAAATTCAATTCATTTGGAGGTAGCCCAGTGTCACAGCAGACCCCGAGGCAAGCTTTTGTCTTGAGGACCATGGTTTATTTTCCAGTTTCAGGTTCCTTTTTGAAGTTTTACCTTCCACAAAGTACATGCCTGCTTTTTTGGAAGATGGGTTAATTGTGGGGTTTTTTTTTGGGGGGGTGTCTGTTGTGCAGTTCAAGAGGCATTATTATTCACTTCTCTTCTAAGCATCACTTAAAGTGTTTGGATTTGGTTTACAGATCTGACTATGGACCGGCAGCCGTTTGCAGAGGGAAGTCTGGGTCGCAGAGGTGGGGGTTTTCAGTACGGATCACTGCAAGACCCTGTTACAGATGATACCAGTCCTGTTGAACTAGAACTGAACTTTTAAATTTCATTTCGCTGCGGAACATTTTTTTAAAAAGTACAAATTATGTTTTAAGATAGGTGAAGAAATACATAAAAGAAGGAATTACAAAATCAAACTTTTACATCTGGACATAGATTTGCTTAAAAATGTCAACATTTTCCCTGAGAATCATTGGAATGGAAAAGGCATATTTCCCAAAACAAGGAGCTGTATATTTCGCTTTGTCTCTGCAAAAATTTTCTGGGCAAATGGAAACATTGAAGGAAAGAGAGGTGTCTTTTTCTCTTTAGATCCCACACATCTATACAAACAGAAAATCATGTGTGTAGCAATTTTCAGCCCTGAGAGCATTATCTTCATGGTGTGGGAGAAGAGGCAGTTTCTGGGAGGCTGGACCTCAACCACGTGAATCTCGGCATTGAAAAGGTGTTCTCCTAAAGCCTTACATCCAACAAAAAACTTGGGATTTTCTAGATGAGACCTATTTTCTGTTTTGTTTTGTTTTTCATTCTCTCCATGAGTAAACTCATGGTAGAAATTAGTCCCAATTATGGTGACCACATTTACAGTTCTAAGGCAGGAGAGCAAAGGAAATCAGTAAGATAGAACCACCCTGAGGGAAGACTGAATGAACTCTTAGTTCACAAAAGTCTGTGACTCATCAGCATCCTCTTCTTTAGATACCCCGCACAACTCTGAGCGATCTTTTTACTTAATAGAAACCAATTAGAACCTTTCCAATTGCAACACAATCTTTTTGTTCAATCATCAGCCGGTAGCAGTTTTAAAATAAATCAGTTTCTATATTTTCCTCAGAGGTGTCTTCATTTTCCCTATCAAACTCATAATCCAAAAGTACTCAACTCAGCAGGACCTCATGCCTAATTTGCTTATATGTATGGTGAAATCTAGTGCAAGGATCATCCACAGCCATTGCCTGGCTTCAAATATTCATGATTCTCCACAGTCCACAATGCATTAAAGATGGGAATGATGCCAACAACACACAGTCTTCCTAGCGACAAGGAGCCTTCTCAGATCACAGGAGCACGGTGGTAAAGACTTCAGACTAAACTGTCTTCGTAAGAGATACTCACAAAAGGAGTGCCAAATCCCACACCCTGTTTCAGATATGAAACATCAATGAAATAAAGAAAAAAACAGACTCTCATTCATTTACTCTTCTGAGCTCATTTCACTGCAATCACTTTGTTTTTCTCCTTTCTCATCATTGCAGTCCAAAAAGGATGTTAGGCACTAAAACTGGAAAACATTATTAATGTTTCAAAAATAAAATGACTACTGAGGAATTAATAGCATTTAAGCCAATATGATTTTGCTGATGGAGCCTGAATGGCACATAGAGAGTAAAGTTAAAATGGAAGTAAGAGCTATAAAGCATATGTAAGAAGCAGATACACATAATAATTTAAGTTGTCCCTTTATGTCATTTGTCACCCAGCCACATCTGCTCTTACACCTGTGCTCATTTTCTTGATCTATCCTGACACCCTGGAAGTGTTAGGCATGCAGCCAATTTCATACCCAGCCATTCCTATGATCAGATCCAGCTACGGACTTGCTTTATTCTTACACTAAATCCAGAATCAACCCCAGGGCTCTGAACCACTTCTGACTGACGGGACCAACAGAAAGTTCTAGGCTAATTACTTCTTAGGATTAGTTCCTAGCACAAAGTTTTACTGCTGACCTACTTTGGACTTACTGAAATAATTTATCTGGTAACATAATTAAGAGAATATAAAGCTGTTTCTAAAACCAACCAAGTATCAGAAATATTTGTTGAAATCATAAGTTGGTATTCCCAGGGCTATCAACTGGGACTTTATTACTTTGCAATAAGTTGATTTTATTATGTTTGACTTAACAGTCATTCTTTTTCTTTATAAATTATATTTGACAGAATGTATTTGAGAGTATCTTTGATGTATAGCTGTATCAGTTTTGAGTTTTTTTTCAGTCTAGATATAAAGAGAAACAAAGAGCTTTTAAGCCCTTCTTTTCATTTCTTCTTAACCCCTGCCCCCAAATAGGCCACATATCCCTTTGCACAGCTATTGCAATTATTTTGAAGTCCATCCTAAATAAAGGGATGCCTTAGTATGAGAGAGGCCATATATGTGGTGTGGACCACTTAGCATGTGGACTTTTAATTCTCTATTTTGAGAGCTTAATTCTTTCCTACACTTAGGTAAATATCCATAACTGAAGAATTTTCTGTAGCAATGGTCTTTCTTTACTACTGAAAATGCCTGACCATTTTCTGATTTCTACTACCTTAATGTTCTCCATATGAAGGAAAGGACAACGGAAAAAAACCTTGAAACATAATCATGGAATGTGAGAGGCTTACATGAGTTTATAAATCATGTTTTCTCAAAATAAAGGCATGAAAATGTTAGTAAAATATTAGTACATGGTTTATTAATGCCATACTCTAGTAAATATTCTTTCTCCTATTCTTCTACTTTCCTTACTCCTCTCCCTTTTATTTATTTTTTCTTTCCCATGTCCAGTGTGACTTGCTTCTTAAGTCAAAAACTCATCTAAAAAACTATGAAAACAAGGTCAACTTATTGGGTGCTGGCTTCTTTATTCTAATAAAGATTTATCATCACCTAGAAAGTACCTGAGCACCTTTGAATAACTAGACTAAGTCCTTGTGGTGAAATGGAAGACATTAATTTCTTAGGCCAGAGTTAAAGAAAGATCAGGAGTTAATTTTTCACCTTTGTTTTAAAATTGCAGATACAATAACATTATTTTTCAGTAGTATTTCCTCACATCTTGTTATTACTTCACCTTACGAGGTTGAGGAAATGTGTCTGCATAAAGCTGGAGCTTGGTGTCAAAGAAGAAAAACAATACAAAACACGGAGTGGTATTCTTTGTTGCCACACAACAGGCTGTGCTTTATGTTCGCAAGGGGACCTGGCCACGGTTTCATCCAAAATCGGTGGCACTTCAAAGCTCCCCTGAATCAGCTGATGGTACAAGAGTCAGATCACGGCCCTACTGCTTCTTATCTTACTTTATAGCATCTTTCATTCCATGCCTATTTAATTTCATTTATTGCTTTATTTCTGTGTCCTTTAAGTCTTTCCAATTTGCCCTTCATGGCTATAACTAAATATAATATATTAACATCTAAAGGTATTTATGTAAATGAAAATCAATACGCTTACCATTTTAGCACCATTCCTTATTGCTTACATTGGACATTTTAAGTACATTTTATTTAAGCGCGAACAACTCTTCATTCTTGCCTGGACAGTATAATGATCTTCTTGGCTCCATGCCCCCTGCAGCCCTCTAATCTTCACAGCTACGGACACTTAGCCCCACCTGGAGGTTCAGCCTTTTTCCGCATTTTGGAACTAATCTTGTCTCTAGGCTGGGGGTATACAAGAAATCGTTGGCCAGAAGCTAAGTGACTCAGTATCCAGTCAGCCTTATTGCATTTGACCTTGTAATTTAGTTCTGAGATCCAGGTGCTGACCCCAGCCCTCTGTAACCAAAGGTTGGCTTTCTTCTACACCAGTTCTGGCAAGTGGGTATCTCTCCAGTCTCTCCTGCATCTGTCCCTGACTACTTTTCCTAATTGATATCTCCTCACTGACTGAGGTTCTACCTTGGCTTTCTCTCTGTTTCCTTTGTAACTCAGTTTCTTTTTCTAACCACAGTTGCCATGATGTCGAATCTGTCTGATGCCACTGGCCTTGCCCATATCTCCGTATACTGCCTGCCTTCATACCACAGATCTGATCTTTTGCGAGGAGACCAGGAGTGACACTGACTGTCTGGACATTTTCCATGCCTGCTGCAGCCATCTCTCTTGTCACCAGCTCTAACCCTGTAGGTCTTGAGTCACTGAATCTAAGCTGCCTGCAATCTGGCCACCTCATTATCCCAGACATGACAGGAAAAAATTCTTGAATTGCATCTTTGGTTAAACTGTTATGCTAAGACCCGCTCGGTACTTCCACCTCATTTCTTCATTTGGCCCTGCCACTTACACACTTTAAAACTCAGTGCCCTCTTTGTAACGTGAGATCAAATTGAAATATGCCCCTTGGTTATTTTGAAGAATATAACTGGGAAAAATGCATACAAATAGACCAAGCCTAAATAAGCAATTAGTAATCTTCACTTGCTATTATCATCTCACTACTTAAATCTTTGCACTTGTAAAGTGGAACTATGTCACTTAATGATGATCATTAATGAGATGAGAAACTAAAGGAAAAATGCCAATTTTTAGAAAGTAAAATAATTGACAGCAAAATATTTATCAGCTTTAAAAATAATATTGAATTATAGAAGCAGTTATCAAAAACATTAAAAATGAGATATTTTAAAAGTATATTTTCTGTAAATGTATCCTAATATACAGAACCCTGAAGCATTTAAGGAGAAGAAAGATTCTTTGAGTCAGTCATTTATTTCAGAGCAGTATTTTGTGATTGTTTGGGGAATTTTGTGTAAGTAATATTCTAAGGCCCGCTTTTCTGAAATGGTTTATTAATTTACCCTAAGAACCCCATCCAGCCTGCTCAGTTGGATCTGCTCAACTTAATCTACACTTGAAAATATTTTAAAATATTTTAAGTGAAGACTGTTCCATTCTTGCCGAAATTATGCTGCCTTAATTTTTTTCTTCTTGTCCCTTCAATGAATTGTCCCCGCCAACCACAAAAGTTTGATCAAAATGATTGCTTTATTTAAGCTAAGATATAATTGATTTGTAAGATTGTATAAATTCAAGATGTACAACAGATTGATTTGATACACTTGTATATTGCAACATGATTACCACTATCATGTTAGCTGATACCTCCATCGGGTCATACACCATTCTTTTTGCGGGTGAGAACATTTAAGATTTACTCAGCCACTTTGATCAAAATGAGTGTTAAGAGCTCTAGGCAAGCACAGCCCGCATTTTGAAGAAAACAAAGGACACCATATCTGAAAGGTATGGGTAAGAGCCACTGAGTGAGAGAGGAAGAAGGAAAAGGGAGAAGGGAAAGAGAGGAAGGAGGAGGGAAGGAGGGAGAGAAAGAAGGAGAGAGGGAGAGAGACAGAGAGACAGAGAGCTTCATTCTCTAGCATGCCACAAAGACCTCTGAATTCTGGGTCATTCACGTTGGGTGTGATCAAGACTGGACCAAACACATGTCCATGACCTAGAAGCCTAACATTTTGGGACTTATTCAAAATAATCAATATTATTCATTATTTGTTCAGCATATCTTCACAGGAGAAGCTGAGTATTGCTTGGAAGGGAAAAGCTGAGCCTAGAGGGTGGCTCAGAGATCTTTCTTTGCTTCCCCATATTCCCAGTTCACCTGCAGGCATGCATAGACATACCCTTAAATAAAATCTCTGTGGTTATCCAGATCCACCATCTTAGAAAGCTGATCAGCAAGTGCCCATTGTTTCTTGACCATGTCTCTTGAGACATGTTCTGGTAAATACAATTATTCTATCTCTCAACATTGACAGTATTTTGGAGTCTCGGTGACATCTTTTTATATTTCACCAAACAATGTGGGATGGCTGGGCAGCTGCTTGGCTGGCTCAACTCCTAATTCAGTGTCAGAAATTCCTTGCTAATATTATAGCCCTCAAATTTCCCCCCTTAGGAACTAAATAAGAAAAATAAATGCTGAGAATGTCATCCTTAGGAAATGCTTAAAGAAGTAAAAAGGCATTAATTATCATTATTTTGTTTAAAAAAATAAATAAAAGCACATTACCAGACATCCTCGGCATCTTCGTCACATTCTGCACCAAACTGGCAAATATCACAGGTGGATGTCTCCTTTTGACTGGTTTCTCCTGAGCCTTCATGAACTGGAAGGACAGAGAAAGGAAACAGAAATAATTCAGATAAGTGCGTAGTATCAACAACTCTAATACTACATTAAAGCTGCTACTTTTCCAATGGGCCCATTTGCTATTAGGGCTTCATAAGAATGTTGTCCTCAATTCCTTTTTCCTCCCAATTCAAGGATGACTCTAACAATAATATGCCACCCACTGGTACATAGTGAACACTTCAGCTTTTTACAGGCAAAATAAAACTAATGAGAATTTACTGGATTTATCAAAATTGCTCAGCTAATAAATAAACCAAATGAAAGTTATTTTATGGAAAGGGAGTTAGATTTTTTCCTTACCTGGAGGCAAAAATCTAAAGTATAATTTATTATAAAATATACCTAGCATTTTCTCATTTCTAAATTATGTATTTTTTCATCCACAGGCTTTTAGACATAATTAAAAAAACTTATATGGGTGGCCTTAACTTATTAGATATATCTTCTTTTCTCTCCTTAAGATGTTAAGTACTGATAAGAAAATGTTGATTATAAATTTTTAGAAAACAGCTTTTAATTGGTTTGTACAATAAGTCTTGAATCTTACATACATATGTCACAGAACCCATTACAGTGATTTCTTTTCTGAGAATTATGAACACAAATTTAATTTTAAAAATATATAGTCATTGATGATGATTATTGATATTAGTCTTCTTTTCTCCTCAAAAATTACAAGTATAACAATATGCAACGTGTAACCTAATTATAAAATTAACCTCTTAAAATCAGGACACAGTAGTGTAAATGAAGAAAAACTTTCTAGCGTTTTGAGTCCAAATAATAAAAATCTCAGAAACACTTTTAAGATGATGAATTATTGTTTATCCAATTAAAAAAAGTATTGAAAGCAAAAATCATTTTCCTTGTAAATGAAAAATTACAACAACCTAACATGGGTAATTTTATTCCATGAACAGATCATACACTTAGAAACAAATGTTTAAATTAAGATCTTTAAAAAGTGCACTTCTGCTAAAGGTCATGCATTTTCAACAGAAAAAGAGCATAAGCAATTAAGTGTGGCATTGGCTCCTATCTTTATGAACCCTAATAAGATAAAATTTAAATAAAGACATAATTTATTAACATGCACCCTGAACCTAACAAATCCAGCCTTACTTATTTTCTTATAATATTTTCTCATCATTTCTTCTTTTTTACAAACAAGCGTTTTTAACATTTACAAAACCAAAGTTCTTTATTTTGTGATTTTCTTTGATTTACTGCTGTGCAGATAAGTGATTTAATTTTTTTTTAAAAGGACAAGAAGACATCTCTGAAAGTACTCTGTTTCATAGTTTTTCCAGAAAAGGTAGATTTGTTATTTTTTTCTAAAGCTTATTTCTCCCTGTACTTGATTATTTGCACTTACATTTAAAAAGTTATGAATTAAATAGATTTACTTCAATTGCAAAAGTATTCATTAAAGGGTTTTAAATTTGGGAGTCTTAAAAAAAAAAAGAGTTCTCCCTAGAAAGGATTTTGAACTCTGATAAAACAGACAACACTTACTACCCTCTCTATCACTTCAATACAGGCAGGACCATTAGAATGGACCATGGGGATAAGAAGGACGCTGGGGTCCCACCTCAGGGGAGACTGAACAGCTGAGGTTTTCCCTTTATTACTTTCTTATTATTAATGTAACACAGAAGCTGCTAATGGGAGAGAGCCTTTTAGTGTTAGCAAGATTAGCAGCTTCCAGACTAAAACTTCCCATCACTCGGGAACACTAACGCGCAGTGGGAAGGTCCTTAGTGAACAGTTACAGCCACTTAGGGGCAGCCCCTTGTCTTTTGCAGTTGAGACCCGTGGTTAGGGATGTCCTGGGAGTAACCTTGGGGATAAGCTGTGCTAAGTCACAATTATACACAGTAGTATATACACAATATAGACTATGTTGTAGATGATAACATATTATTTTAAATAATATATAATAGTGGTATTTATTATAATAATTTACATATTGGCATATATAATAGTTATATATAGTGCATATTATACATACACACTATAATATATGTACTGTACTATAACATATCACTTAAATATTCTGACTTCCTCTACTTTATAAGAGTTTGGATATGACAGTATTATTATTTGATTTCTTCATAAAAGCTATTTAAATTTTCCATTTTATTGATTTCTGCTATTATTTATTATTTCCTTTGTGTTATACACCCAGGGTTCAATTTATTATTTTTATAGTTTCTTAAAATGTTAGAAGTACTTGATTTTGTACCTTTCTTATTTTTTAATATATATACTTAAATCCATAAATTTCCTTATAAAGACTGCTTTAGCTACATCCCACAAATATGGATATTGTGATTTTATGTATTTTTGTTAAAATATATATAAGTAATATCTTTTGAGATTTCTTCTCGAATCCATGGATTATGTAGTGTGTTTTTTAACTTCCAAATATTTGAGGGTCATTAAAAGTATATTATTTTATTCATCTTTAATTTAAATCTATCATAATTAGAGAATATATTGTTTAAATCTTTTGAAATTTATTGAAACTTATTTTATGACTGAGAATATTGTCTACTTCTTTGAATAATTTGTATGCATTAAGAAGTTGTAGCCTCATGTGGGGAGTGATTCCCTATAAATGTTAATATGTTTAAGTAGATAGATGGTATTGTTCACACGATCCATATCTGTACTGATTTTTAATTGTTCTATTACAGAAAAAGGAGTGTGAAAATCTCTGTTAGTTACAGTAACGTTGTTTCCAGTTCTCTTTTGCTTTGTCTTGTATTTGGCAGCTTTGATATTGGGTGTAGAAACATTTAGCTGTCTTATGTCTTCTTAAATAAGTGACCCTTTGCTCATTATAAAATGAACCCTTTTAATCTCTAGTAACACTATCATCTTAAAGTCTGCTTTGTTCTGATATTCATAGAGCCACCAGCTTTCTTTTGCTTATTGTTTCTATTCTTTTATACCCAACCTGTTCGTTAACATGTTTAAAGTGTGTTCCTTACATGTATAAAGGACACATGGACAAAGCCAAAGGGGGTAGGTTTGAGGGTGGGAGGCAGGGATGGGTGGGGCAGGGGGGTCAAGGTGGGGTGAAAATAGAGACAGCTGTACTTGAACAACAATAAAAATAAAAAAAAATTAAAGTGTGTTCCTTGATAGACTCAAAGATACAGACAACAGACTGATGGTTGCCAGAAGGGATTAAGAAATACAAATCAGTAGTTAAATAGTCATGGGGGTATATATAACAGCACAGGAAATATAGTCAATAATATTGCCATAACTACATATGGTGCCAGCTAGGTATAGGGAATATCAAGGGAACATTTTGTAAAGTATATGATTGTAATTGAAAAATAAAAAAAAATAAAGTGTGTTTATGTGTTTCTTGGAAACATGTAGGTGGATCTTGCTTTTTAAATTCAGTCTGAATATGTTAGCGATTGTCAGGGCATTTAGTCCATTTACTTTAGGGTAATTAATTTTGGGGTTATCCTTGTGTTATTATTTTGGTGATTGTTTTAAGAATTACAATACACATCTTTAAATTATCCTATTACTTAATGAACAATTTAAGAACTTTATGATACTATATTTATAGCCCACTTTTTGCATTTTTACTGTTGTATATCATAGTTCTACCTATGCTGCAGAATTCATGTTCCTTTTTAAAATGTTTTATTTTAGCAGCCTTCTTATTCTGTGCTAATTTCAATGGCAAAAGCCAGAGATTTCAGTGCTAATGAAGACTCTAACTTATTACTGTTAAGTGAGTATTTGACTTCTGACATGCATTTGTTTTAACTTTGTAAGACTTACCTAGAGTCTCACATCTCCATGGAAGACACTATTGATATGTGCCATGTCTAGTAGATTGCATTAATTTTTCCAATTATTTTTCCACTCTCTCCAACAAAAGGGTTTATATGTTCCTCTCTATAGCCATATGACTTGAGTGCCATGATATCACTGTTGGTCTTATGACTTGCTTTTGCCATTGAAATGTGAGTGGAACTAAGAAGCTATATACAAACCATCATGTGGATTTCTTGCTTTTCCCCTCTGCATTAAAAACAAACAAACAAAACTTCCGGCCAAGATGGAGGCATAGGTAGATACACTGTGCCTCCTCGCACAACCAAAAGGAGGACAACAACAAATTTAAGAACAAAATACAATCAGAACTGCCAGAAAATTGAACTGTATGGAAGTCCAACAACCAGGGAGTTAAAGATGAAAGATGCCTCTAGACTGGTAGGAGACAGGCAGCCAGGGCAGAGAGGACACATGGCAAGGCAGCAGCTGGAGGACTGGGGTGGGAATGGTGGCGGCTCTTGGACCAGGTGTCGGGGGGGGCGGTCTGGTAGACCTGGTGGTCCTACATTGGAGTGCAGATAAACTGGGAGGAATAACTGGGGAGGAACACAGACTGTACAACCCAGGGTTCCAGCACAGGGAAATAAAGCCTCAAAGCCTCAAAGCCTCTGACTGAAAAAGCCTGTGGGGGTTGCAGCAGTGGGAGAAAATCCCAGCATCACAGGAGAGTTAATTGGGGTGACCCACAGAGTCCTAGAATGTACACAAACCCACCCACCCAGGAATCAGCACCAGTGAGGCCCAATTTGCTTGTGGGTAGTGGGGGAAGTGACTGAAAGACAGCCCAGAGCCAAGCAAGTGGCACTGTTCCCTCTCGGACATACAGTGTCACAACAGAACAATGTGGGTTGCCCCACCCTGGCAAATACCTAAGACTCCGCCCCTTACATGTAACAAGCACACATGACCAAAAAAAAAAAAAGCCCAAATGAAAGAACAGATCAAAGCTCCAGATAAAATACAATGAAGGGATGAAGAGACAGCCAACCTATCAGATGTATAGTTCAAACACTGGTAATCAGGATACTCACAGAAATGGTTGAGTATGGTTGCAAAATAGAGTAAAGAGTGAAAGCTATGAAAAGTGAATTAAAGGAAAATGCACAGGGAACCAACAGTGATGAGAAGGAAACCAGGACTCAATCAATAGTCTGGAGCAGAAGGAAGAAATAAACATTCAACTAGAACAGAATGAAGAACTAACAATTCAAAAAAATGAGGAGAGACTTATGAACCTCTGGGACAACTTTAAACATTCCAACATCTGAATCATAGGGGTGCCAGAAGGAGAAGAGGAAAATCAAGAAATTGAAAACTTATTTCAAAACATAATGAAGGAGAACTTCCGCAACCCAGCAAAAGAAATAGACTTCCAGGAAGTCCAAGAAGCTCAGAGAGTCCCAAAGAAGTTGGACCAAAAGAAGCATACACCAGGACATATCATAATTAATTTACCCAAGATTAAAGAGAAGAAGAGAATCTTAAAAGCAGCGAGAGAAAAGGATACAGTGACCTACAAAGGAGTTCCCATAAGACTAGCAGCTGATTTCTCAAAAGACACCTTGCAGGCAAGAAGGGGCTGGAAAGAAGTATGCAAAGTCATGAAAGGACCTATATCCATGACAACTCTATCCAGCAAAGCTATCATTTAGAATGGAAGAGCAGATAAAGTGCTTCCGAGATAAGGTCAAATTAAAGGAGTTCATCATCACCAAGCCCTTATTAAATGAAATGTTAAAGGGACTTATCTAAGGAAAAGAAGATCAAAAACTATGAATAGTAAAATGACAACAAACTCACAACTATTGACAACCAAACCTAAACAAAAACAAACTAAGCAAACAACTAGAACAGGAACAGAATCACAGAAATGGAGATCACACAGAGGGTTTATCATCAGGGAGCAGGAGCGGGAAGAATAGTAGAAAAGGTTCAGGCAATAAGAAGCCTAAATAGTAGGTACAACATAGACAGACAGAGGTTAAGAATAGTATAGGAAATGTAGAAGCCAAAGAGCTTACATGTACAACTCATGGCCATGAACTAAGGCGGGGGACTGTGTGTTGGAGGAGGAGTGCAGGGTGGAAGGAAATAAAGAGGGGGAATGGGACAACCGTAATAGCATAATCAATATAGTATATTTTCAAAAACAAACAAACAAAACCCAAACAAGCAAGCAAGCAAACAAAAACAGATGTTAGAACAGAAGCTGTTCCTTCAGCCAGTTGCAGAATGAGAAGATATATAGAACAGAGCCGTAGTTGACCCTAGCCATATGAGCAAGAATTTTTGCCACTGATACTATAAACCTCTGAGGTTTTGAGGTCACATGGAACTACGGCTTTACTTATTGAATGACGACTAACAGACCCAGATTAGTGTTATCAATAAATTCTAAGAAAATATACTTTCACATCATTTTCACATCTCAGATTTGGTTGCACTATTTTTTATACAACCTTAGATCTGCTTTACATTTTTTCCAAATCATCTTTCAAATTTTTACTATTTCTTTTCTATACCAGTATATATTCTGCAATACTTAAAGCATATTTCTTCTATTATATTTTCATTTTTTTCTCAACAGAGCGCTCCCTTTCCCTGTCTATGCATGGGTCACATTTTTCCTCCACTCTTTGACAGATATATATTGTGCCATTCGAATTAAGGAGAGCATAAACATCAAAGCCAGTAAAAGCACAAATGAATAGAAACCTTCACATGCATCAAGCCTGAAATAAAATAGGCAGTCCTTGAAATTATCAGGTTTTATCCAAAAAGAAAATGAGATTTCTAAGCTTAAATATGATCCAATAAATACTGGTTCTATATTTACTTAAAGTTGAGAAAAAACATTTATACACATTTTATGTAGACCTTAATCTGAATTTTTTCAAAATTTAAGAGACATTTTACTCTTTCTATTTTAGAGTCAGTACCAATCTAGAACTCAGTGTTTATTTTTTCTTAATTGAAAGCATGACAAATTAATTCTTGGTAGACTTTTAATTTTTCCATTTTACTTATATAGGTAAAGGATTTATCAGTGGTACCATTCAATTATCTGTTGTTATTAAGTTTATTTTAATAACAAAATTATAATACACAGCAATTTTTTCTTTCTAAATAACTTGAATAAATTACAATTTCATTACCATCAAAAGCTGAACTTTGAGTTCATCTTTCAATAAATAAAAAATTCCACTTAAAGAATAGAATGAAAATTTTAAATGAAAACTCTTCATCCCAGCCTTCATGGACAACTTTGGATTTTGCCTTTTGTCCGCCAGCTTCACCTTTTCTGTGCTTTCCACAGGGAAGTGGGACCTGAAGGGCGGCACTCTGCTGACAGTCCCAGAGGCTCACACAGCGCTAGGCTGTTGTTTTGGAGCCCTGGTCCTGTTTGCTTTTATAGTTTCCAACATTTCCTTGGACATACTCATATGACTTTAAAGAAAAAGAAGAAAAAGAAAGACTTTATTTTTATTCATAGTATAATGTGACGATATTTGAATAAGTACACTGTTCTGTCATATTATTAAAATGTTAAAACAAGAGACTTAGCATTTTAGTCTGCTATTTACAAAGCAGATTTATACTGTATATGTATCAGTACCATGATGCAGTAATATGTGGTCAGATTTTAGGGAGAAAACCCATTATCTTCGTTTTTTTGATTAAAAGAACTACAAATCCACTGTTAATTTTTAATTTTAAGTGATTTAGATGCTAAAAACTAAACAAAGACTAAAATTACATGTATACATAATGACTTAAAATGCTAAAAACCACTTGAAAAATCTAAGAACCGAGTTTCAAGAGTGAGCAAATGTAATTTTATATTAAGCACTCAAAAGAAAAGATCATTACAGAAAATTTAATTTTTCATAATTAAGCTAGTTTGCTAGAGCTTGCAAAGTTTCTTTATAAATCACATAATTTATCTTCTATGCAACTAAAAATAATTTAAGAGATTAATACAATGCTACTATTTTGAGGCACAATTCTATTGTCATTGAAGTCTTACTGACTTCACCCAGTTCTATCTAAGTCAGAACTGGAGAGACACTGAGAGCTGTCCTTGCCACCACTGACATGGAAACTTCGTCCTGAGTCCCGTTCTCAGTTCTCACTGTTGGAACGCCCCGGCCCGGGGCTGAAGAAGCCGCCCTGGGTGCATATGCCCTCAGCCATAACCGTGTACACTCTGGTGGTGGTGTCTTACTTTCTCATCACTGGAGGAATAATTGATGATGTTATTTTTGAACCTCCAAGTGTTGGCTTCATGATGGATGGACATGGGCATCCGAGACCAGTAGCTTTCTTGGCCTACACAGTCAATGGACAACATATTATGGAAGGACTTGCATCTGCCTTCCTGTTTGCAATGGGAGGTTTAGGTTCATAATCCTAGACCGATCCAGTGCTCCAAACATTCCAAAACTCAGTAGATTTCTTCTTCTATTCATTGGATTCATCCGTGTCCTATTGAGTTTTTAAAGGCTAGAGTATTCATGAGAATGAAACTGCCAGGCTATCTGACAGGTTAGAGTCCCTTTTGAGAAGAAATCTGTGGATACTGGATTTGTTCCTGTTATTGAAGTTTTAAAGGCTGAACCAATCCTCTGATATGATATATGGAAAAGGATAAAAAGCAGTAGAAAAGAAGCATCTAGTAAAAAAACATGGAAAGCGTATTAAAGCTTGGACTAGAGTACCTTCTTGGTATCAAAGAGACAAGCGTTACCACAGTGTTTTCCTGCTGACCTAAACTGACGTATCAATGATGTTAAGTGGCATTTTTTCTCACTTTTTAATTTCTTAAAGAAAATATACTCCATTTCTAAAACAGACAAACAAAAAAAGGAACTGAAGATACTCAGTTGATGAGAAAAAGAGAAAGATGGAAGGCAGGATGAAAGGACAGAAAGAAGGAAGAGAAAAGGCTTATTCAGCTTGATATCATGCATGACAGAATTCAGAGCAAGTTACCACGCTAGATTCATGGACCTCTGTCATATCAATCGTGATAATTATAAGCAAAAATACTTTTATTGTTCTCTGTATAATGAATTTGAATTATGTTATGTAAATTTATAGAAATAATTTATTTTCCTTATTAAATGCCTAAAAGATAAAACATGTAATGTTTACTGGTAAGTTATAAACCCTGGCTTGGGCCACATGGGATACTGTAAGCATGGAGAAGACCAAACCCCAATGAGAGGAAACTGAGAAAGGACTGCGAGTCAGTGAGTAGAAAGAATAAATGTAGGTGACACTTTCACACAAACGTCCTGATGAGAACAGAGAATGAGACATTCATTGGATAGAGATGCAGATATCTTTATGAAAGGATGGAGCGGAGGCCTCATTTTCTGCTGAGAGAAATGATGCAGCAGAGAGGACCGCATTTACGCAGGAGAGCACGGTGGGGGGGGGATCACAGAAGCAATGGGTGTCCACAGGTGTAGCCGTTGTTCTTAGAGGCAGGAACACACCTTCCGCTCTAGGCGAGAGGGCAGAGTATGTGGGTACAGATGTAGGAGGAAGGTGACGCCGGAAAGAGGGGACGAAATAGATCTCTGGTTATATTTTTGCCTCTACTGTATTTGTATGTAATTAAGAGGGGCATCATCATTTGAGAGAAATGCGATAAAAAGAGAGATGTGAAATACTGTAGGAGAGTGAATATGGATGAAGAAAGATGAGAGCTTTGTCAGCCTTGTAAGACTAATTTATTGCCTTCCAATTTTGTGCTTAATTTTTCTAATTAGTACATCTTTGATACATAAAGATACATCCTTATTAACTTGCACTTTTATATGTCTTTAGTATATGACTGCTGGTATTGAAAATGTAGAGGCATTTTGTGACATAGAAAGTTTTGTCTGAATCATCAAATAAAGAATAAACTGCCAGTAAAGTTAACTCTAACCTACTGAATGTTGGTTAAAGTAGAATTACTTTGCAATCGGGTAACATCTGATATCAAATATTTATTTCCTGAATATTTTCCCATCCCATTACCACCACACTCATTTAGCCTAAATTTGTACTACCTGATCTGTGCCCTTGCAAACTTGCCTATTTTAAATATATCTCTCATTGTCTTATTGAAATGCAAATCTGATCATACATTTAAAATTGAAAATGACATAAAGTCTAAAGGCAGTTACATGAGAGACATAGTTCAGACTTAGTCCTAGGAAAGCTGATTTGGGCTGCCCAGATTCTTTCCTGATCTGCGGGTTTCTTACTTGTAAAATGAAAAGCCCGTCCTGCTTAGCTCACAGGCTGTGGTGAAGATGAAGCGGGAGGATGTGTGAAAGTGCTTTGCACTTTCTAAATTGCTCTGCCACCCTAAGTAAGGTGTTGACATGAAGAAAGTGTTAAAGTTGAAATAAAGTCATTGTCTTGTTCCAAGCAGAAGGTTTTTTGAAGGCAGTCCAAGGCTAAGCATCACAAATGTGAATTGCTGGCTCTTGTGAGTAGCTTATAATGGCACTGAAGCCTTGGTGGGAGCAGGGGAATGGGAATCACAAAGTGACATAACAAAACAGAGACATAAAAATATTGAGGAATTTATAGAAGAAATCTTGCACATACACACACAAAAAAACCTCACTTGTTTTTTTATATTAAGGCATAAAGGATTGAGGAAGTCGGATAAGATTTGTCTCTGAGAGGTGTTCTCAGAAACTTCCCAGAGCTCTGAGCTCTTTATTCTAATTAGTACACTGGATTGGGGAACAAAAATGCTCAAGTAGTACTTTCTTTTTTTATTAATGAAGATAAAAATGAAATAAGGGCTTTATCTTTTCCCCATTTGCCTGCTATGAACACTGGTTTTCCATGCATGCCTAAAGAAATTCCATCTAACTTTTAAGTCCAACAGAGACTTAAAAATGAAATTTACAAAGGTCATGGCTTGTGTAAATACACAACTTATTGACATAAATAGGTCAATGAAATGGAAGAACAGCAGTAATAATGAAGCCAACTTTAAGAGGTCACAGTATTTGGGAAAAGTGGTAGTCATAGCAATAATTCTTCTGAATTACCTGTAATATTTTCCAGTCTAGTATTGCTATTGAAGGTCCAGTCTCTAAATTTTGGAATCACAATAACCAAAATAATAGGAAGAAGGCCAGGCCAGAATTCAGTGTTTGCGATGAGTTTCAGGGTTGTGCTAAATCTGGCCGCATTCTTTCCTTCAAAACTGCTTGTCTTATATTGAAAGACCCTACTTCATCTCTACAATTTCCTTTCTGCCTATTGGCTCTAGGTGGTGTGGTTGTTCGTGTGATTCTCTTTCCCAGTTCACAGCTGTCTTTCATACTCGGGTTTCAAATCTGTAACCTATTGCATAGAGCCTAGCATTCCTGCAGACATCTCTCGTGATGCTGCATCTTGGAATCTGTCCCCACTAGCAGCCAAGGGAGGCAGGCGACTGTATCCTCGGTGTTGCTCCCTCCCAGAAGAAGTGCTCTCACATACATTATTTCAAATTAAAATAAACAAAAGAAAACAAGACGAGAAAATGTATCCTGCAAAGTATACATATAGAAAGGTCAGAATTTTCCAATTTGAAGTATGAAAGAAGATGTGAACATCTTCCACAAAATGGGATAAAACCCCACAAAATAAAACAAAACCCACAGAATGACCTAAGAAAGCTGAAGTGCTGGAATAGGATAGAAATTGGATTCAAACTAATCAATATGTCTACTTACAGAACCATTAGCTCAGTCTAAAACTATAAAGTGGAAAGAATGAATAATTATGGAAAAGATAGCTAGATTTTTAAAAACTACATGGATTTCAGAGGAAATTTTATCATCATTAAATTGCTAGGCTACCCCAAAATAAATGGAAAGAGATAATCTTAAAAATTAATAATGCTCTATTTGGAATTTTGTTATGAGACCAATTTTCTAAACTTTAGGTTTTTAAATTCAAACCACTTCCATTTATAGTTCCATCAAGATTCATGGATATTTGCCCTGGCTGGTGAGGTTCAGTGGATTGAGCATCAGCCTATGAACTGGAAGGTCACTGGTTCAATTCCTGGTCAGGGCACATGCCTGGGTTGCGGACCAGGTCCCCAGTTGGGGGCTTGTGAGAGGCAACGGATCGATGGATCTCTCACACACATTGATGTTTCTATCTCCTTCTCCCTCCCTTCCCCCCTCTCTAAAAGTAAATAAATAAAATCTTTTTAAAAAGATTCATGGATCTTTTATTTTTAAATATCTTACACTTGAGTTGTAAGATAACCAAATCTGAATCAATTCCCTTGTTCTTGCAGATTTGGAGAAAAAATCTTCAAGTTTTAGGGAGAACTGACGTTAACCTAAACCATGAAGATTTAGGTTTCATATGAAGTATAGCTTATTTCTCTGTTTAATGTCTGTTTTAGAAATTATAATATTGAAGGACATACATGCTAAAATTACCAAGCATAAAATATGATTTAAGTTTGTGAATAAACCAAAACATATTGATAAGTATAATAAGCACAAAAAAGAAATATTTTAAAAGATCAAAATATTTGTATTATTCTAACATTGTGGGTTACATTGATAGAACAACAAAATTTTAAAAAACATATTTTTAGATCTTTGTTGTTCATTCAATTGTCAGTGAAGTATTTCTAATGACAATGAAATACTGGTCAATAAGCAAATTGGAATGATACTTTAAATATACAAATATTGATTATGACACAACCCTGTTTGGTTCAAAGGTTTCCTACTACCTTCAGGATAAAAATCCAGAGTCCCTTATCATTGTGTTAAGACTCTCATAGTTTGCTCCCAACCTATCACTCACTCCACCTTCATCTCTCGCACCCCTGGCGTGCTCCTTATGCTCATGCTGTACTTGTGACTTAGCTGGGGATTTACACATGCCGTTTCCTCTGTCTATAGGGGAATGTATCCTCCCCACCTCTAGGGATGATTCTGATTCTAGCTTGAAGGCTCAGCTGAAGCATCACACTATTCAAGAAAGATGTTGTCATCTTCTTCCTTTTTCCTTAATCCCTGGGCTGTGTTGGGCTCTTGCTTTGTACCCCCACACTTTTTTTTAAACTTACTTCATTGTAGAGCTTGGGTTACTTTCCTGATTCTCCCATTATTCTGGGAAATCTTCAAGGTTATACGTATCATTTGCTTTTATATCCATTTTAACTTGGGAGATGATAGAAAGTAGTGGTGAAGTACAACATTTTGTGTTGTAGCAGTTCTAGGTTATAATATTTCCAGATGGCTAAACTGAAGTTGGAAAGAGTGAGAAACTATGGGGCAAGTGTTGAGAAGAAATACCAGATATACCCTGTGGGAGTCAGTAATGTTGTACATTAAAATGTCCAGGCACTGGGCAAGATTGCATTTGTGGACACCCTGTGATGGGGCAGGCTGTGTAACTTAGTTCTGGCTAATGAGTTGTCGAGTGGAGGTGACATGGATCTTTTCAGGCTGGAAGATTTAGTTGCCGGTTAGAGATCTCCTCCACTACTGAAGGGTGACTTAGAGGGAGGGTACCCTTAGGATGCTATGGCAGGGAGATAGAAAAACATTGATCAGATGTGACATGTAATTTGGAGAGAGAACTGACGAGTTTTACTGATGGATTGGGTCCAGCTATAAAGTCAGTGCTCGAGACAGCTACTCCATATGTCTGGGTCACTGACTGCCTGCTCTCACCTACCACCTCGCCCAGCCAACCTGCAGTGAATATGTAGTGAGAATGAACCTTGGTTAAGCCACTAAGTTTGGGGACACATTTGTTACTATTGCATTATCTTGAATAACCTAGCATATCTGAGTATGTCAGAGATGAACCTAAGAAGCATAGATACAATTGGTTCCACTGTGTTGATTTCACCAGCAATGCCCACGTACCCAACTACTGATGGTTACTCTGGAATAGGATATACAAAAGTAAGTAAAATGCTGATCCATTGAGAAAAATGGCAGTTGGCAGTAGTGAAGGTTCAGCAGCTTAAATCTAAAGTATGAGGAAAGGGTCGTGTAATCAAATAGCGTGGATTTTGAAAAGAGTCAGTTTAGTGAGTGATAATGACAGACTGTATTCATGGCAGTTTAAAAATGACAGTGCGAAGAAAAGATGTGAATGGCTTTGCATGGGAGAGTGAAGTAGAAGTAGATTAGGTTTGAAGGGGTATGGTTGTCAATGGGGAGACGACAGAAGGAAATTGTTGAAACATTTAAGACAATTTAACTCCAGCTACTTTTTCACTAGAGCTAATATTGATAGCAACTATCATAAAAGTACAAGAATATACAAGTTCTTGTATCCTTAAACAGGCCCAATTTTATTTTCTTAGAGCATACAAGAAATATTTCCTGATAGTTAGTGGTGTTTAAAAAACTGTGTTCACATGCATGCTTTCAACGCCTGAAAGCTATTTGGTACAAAGGTCAGATCGTGGCTGATTCTGGGTATCCCGAACGGAAAACGCATTCTTTTTTCCTATCTCAGAACACATTCTGCTTCCTGCCCAAGTTCATACCCAAACAACATTCTGTACCATTGCCTTCATTCTTCTGCAGTGCTGCTTAGGGTTCTTCATGCATATTTGTATTTTTAGATCAGATAAAATGAATAGAAGTTCTTTCTCTAAAAAATATGTAGTGTGATTCAAAGAAAATGTTAATAAAATGAAATATTGAAAGCTTTGTGAAATATTGATATGCAGCAACTAATTTTGTCTCTATATGCAATTGCTTTTTCTTTGTGTCTCTGAAGCACTGTTCTTATGGAATTTTGTAGCTATACAAGCACTGGGATTGGCAGAATTTTTAAATGGAAGGGCACGGGGCTGGGGGAAGGGATTTAATAGCACTAAACACAATCTCTTTCAAACTATGCCTAAATATGAGGTAGTACATAGGACCAATAATATGTTTACTGCATTTTTAAGACAAAACATCTCTGTATAGAAATACTTTCCACCAACACCAATATGGGTATCAAAATGAAGAGACTTCTTCCTGGGATGTTAAAGTCCACTTTAAATCCGCCAAAACATGGGCTGTCTTTCGTGACAGTTTCATTCCTCCTCTGCTCCCATACTACCTTACAGCAGGTCAAAGGGAAAGGTTGTTATTCACATTCCTTTGTTTAAAAAGGGATTTCAAAACCATGACAACGACAAAACGTATAGAGGCTAGTACAAAGACATGGACAGGTATTCAGGTGAAGAATTTCTGAATGGGAAAGATGTGTTTTAGAGACAGCTTTTACTATGTATGAGCCACTCCTGGCAGAGCTGCAGGGCAAGGTGGGTACACATGCTATAAACAAATCGAACTCTCCTTAGTGAAGCTGTGTGTGGAGAGAGGGCTGTGGGTGAGAGAGAACAGCAAGAGTGTCACTTTCATGGTGTATGTTTTTAAAAGCAGGTTTCACATCTATTTTAATGCAACTGGGAAGATTTCAACTTTTCTTTTTTTCCAAAACGAATTACTTGGATTGAACTCCTATTAAAGAGCCCAAGAATTTCAGTCAAATTAAGAAGCCAGTTGCAATTGTGATACATAGAAATGTACATAAAAAAAGGTGCAACACCGTTTACTGCATCTGTTAAATAATACAGTATCCCTATCTATGATTACTCCTGAGATCAAATTAAGAACATTCTTCTTTTGTTGGTTTGTCTCCAAGGAAAATACAGGAAAACAAATGCTAATGAAAAGATTAATGGTCTTCTCAATGTATAATACATTAACCACTCCTTCAACTTTTGAGAAACAAAATAAAAATAAGGCGTTGTCTAAGTCTTGGTAAATACCGTGTGGTTTTAAGGTCCTTGTCAGTATGAATTTGATTTAAGTCTATGAATCTTTCTTGAATATTCCTATAGCTATCAAGATAGAAATATCATATGTAAAAGTGTTCTTTATTCCAGAACAGATAAAACTCCCCGTGGTAAAAGACGATGTAGGTAGTTCTGAAAGTTTCTTATCATCTGACAACATCACTCTCTGATGGGTTCAGCGCCTTAAAGGGTCTTCTGAGATCACTCATCAGGTGAATCAAACAGTGGGCTGGTGAAAAGAGAGGGAGCCTATAGTAATCTCATGTCTTTGCTTTCAGACATCACATTTTTATTTGAATACGCCAATAGAGAAGTTGATATGTCACCTGGTGTGGTATATCCAGACCTATCAACCTGCCTTAAGTTTCTGCTACTAGTTCTAAGAAGGTCTGACTTACCTAAGCAAAGACTACATTTAGTATTAACATTCAAAACCACAAATTACATAACCCTGATATGTGGAGGAAAAGGTGGTTGGGAGGAAACTACAAATGTACTGAGTTTTGTCTCTAAATTTTTTTGAGAAATTTTATTGCAATAGAATATATCCACTTTAGTGGGGTAATCTTTATTCTACAAATTTTTATTGAATTATGATGAAACTATATTATTTTACATATACATTTGCTTACCACCTGACTAAAAGAAGTATTTTAAATTTCCACTCTAAAAAAACATCTTTCAAAGATTAGAAATCAAATGTTCTAAGAACAGTGTTATCTATTAGGATAGCCAGTAGCCACTTGTAGCTGTTTAAAATTACATTCATTAAAACTAAATAGAATTAAAAATCCAGTTTCTCAGTTATGCTTGCTACCTTTCAAAAAATTAATCACAACATGTGGCTAGTGATTACTGTATTAGGATAAATAAAGAACATTTTCATCAACACAGAAATTTTTCATGGTAGAACTGCCCTAGAAAGGTTTAGCTCAAATACAGCATATAATAGCATGTAGAAATTAGTCTTCCCAATTCAGCACTTTTGCTTTAGAGTCTTTAACCTACAGCAAACAGGAGATGGTATGACTGTCATTTTCATCTTTCTATGAGGTGGCCAAAATAGCATGAGACATATGTGCATGGTGTGACTGTGTGGCATTTGTTATGTTCTGTACCTTGATTTATAATTAAACACAACAGAAGTTCTTTTTTCTTTTAAGTATGTCTTTTTAAATTTATTTTTCATTTTTTAAATTGTTGTTCAAATACAGTTCTCTCCTTTTTCCTGTCACCACTTTCCCCCACCCCACCCACCCTCAATCCTACCCCCTTTGGCTTTATCCCTGGGTCCTTTATACATGTTCCTTGATGACCCTTCTCCTTCTTTCCCCCATTATCCTCCTTCCCCTCCCCTCTGGTTACTGTCAGTTTGTTCTTTATTTCAATGTCTCTGGTTCTATTTTGCTTGCTTGTTTGTTTTGTTGATTAGGTTCCACTTATAGGTGAGATCATATAGTATTTGTCTTTCACTGCCTGGCTTATTTCACTTAGCATCATACTTAATGAACTTTGTATTCTTACTCTGTCTTGAGTGCTCAAAATATTGCTATCTCCTCATTTAGTCTCCAAACATCCTGATAAGAAGAATCAGGTAAATATTACTGTGACTGAAGCTCAACAGAGGACATGCACAGAACTAGGCACAGTAGTTGTGAATGAGTTTTTAGTGAATATTTTTTGTTCTCTGTCCAAGGCTTTGGCTACCACACATGCAATTATGTTTATAGTTTGGGTTAGCATACCTGCCTCATACATTGAGATTATTATTGTGCCTAGAGTACAGCACAGATATACATATAACTGCTTAGTGTATATCCTTGTAAGACTGTTTTCTTGTCATGGGGGCCTATTTCCCCCATGTACACACTTAGCCATGTGGGTTTAAACCAAATCAACATGGGAGGATTCAACAGTATATTATTTGTAACAGAACAGACCTGATTTTTGGTGGCTAAAAATTTCCTACAAAAGAATTACCTTCCTAACTGATATCAACAGGCCTCTCATTACCAGAAGTTTAAGGGGGCGGGGGGAGATTAATGCCAAACAAAGGCATGGAGAGACTCAATTCTGTGTTCTCATCTAGAAGCAGTGATAAGCTGCGGATCTGCCACTACCTTGATATTTTGGAGATAAATGGATATCTGAATAAACAGAGGCCTTCAGTCTCTGCAGCTGCCACTAACATATTTCACCCTAATTGCAAAGTATTTATTTTAAACACTAGAATACACACTGAAAAAGCTCTCCTCAGCTGGTGAAAAGGAGATTTTCGGTTGCTGACTTTTCCAGATTAATTCAAATACTGTGGGAGCTACTAAGGATGTCATTTTGTTCTTTATACTTTCGACTTTGCATTGTGGACAAAAGTTAAGGAAGGAAAGAAGGAAGGAAAGATGAAAGGAATGACCTCTATGGTTTCTCTGTGGGTAAGAACTGCGTAATTTTGCTTTGTAACCTCGGGTCCACATATTCATTGGCCCACATTCAGGCACTTAGGAAATGTTTGTTGAATAAATGAAGGAAGAGATTTTGGCTGAGACAAGATAATGGGTTATTTTTAAACCTTATATTTATAGTTTTAACGTTTCTTACACAAATATAATATATTGCTTTGTTATATTTGAGAAACTAATAGGTATCACTGTCCACCCACCCACCCTTCCTTCTATCTCTCCCCAATTTTTTCCTTCCTCTCCTATTATCAACAGAGATTTTAGATTAATCATATTCCCAATATTTTGGAATTTGCACTATACAAACATCTTTTTTAAATCTTTTTTTAAATTTTTTTTAAAGATTTTATTTATTTATTTTTAGAGAGAGGAGAAGGGAGGGAGAAAGAGAGGGAGAAAGCAATGTATGGTTGCCTCTTACATGGCCCTCACTGGGGACCTGGCCCGCAGCTCAGGCATGTGCCCCGACTAGGAATCGAACCGGGACCCTTCGGTTCCCAGTCCGCGCTCAATCCACTGAGTTACACCAGCCGGGTTAAATCTTTTTTTTTTTTTTTAATCTAAAAGCATAATGGCATTAAGGAATTGAGATGAAACTAGATATGAATTTTTTGTTCAATGATATAAACCAATTTCTCTAGCCTATTTATTCATTTTACTGACATTTATTGAACACCAACTATCTGGTGGTAATCGAGATAAAGTTGTGAGCTAAATAAAGTCTGTCATCCTGAGGATCAGAATATTATGAGGAAATACTCTTAAACATTTTTAATAACTTAAGACTGCATTCTCTCTCTTCTAAAACTTAGCAAGGTCGTTTACTCATTTAGTCCAATTCACTCCGTCTACTCCACCACCACCACCTTATCAGGAACTGTTAAAGGGGAGTGAAATCGAATGAACCAGTTTTGCATAACTGGACATTGATATTGTGGAACTTGGGCTCTGGGGTCCCACCTCAGACGGTGACTGGCATGGGGACCAGTATGGAGCAGCCAGGGAGCCAGAAAGTCTGCACAGAAAGTACCTAGGTGTGGAATAGGGTGTGAGTGAGGAGCAAGCTCAAGGCTTAGACTTCTGACCACACACTACTACTTACAATTCCCCAAAAAAGAAAATCCAAGCTTCAGGTTGACCCTTTTCCTACTCTGCATTTCATTTTCTTTCTCAGAGAAATCTGGCTTCAGAAAATGATATCTAAATGGTAATGTGTCATTGTGCTGATGAGTAGGGTTACAATGCTTGAGACAGATAGATATACGCAAGACAGGCAGCTAGATGGCAGATCAAAGGCATCTGCTGACCAGAAGGTGGAAAATAGCAGTTGGGAGTTTTAGCAAATGCACTTAAGACTCTAGAGGAGCTTCTCAGGCATTTATTAGAAGCTATTTCAAACCCTTAGGGTTATGGAAGATTTTGTGAAAAGCAGCTCTTAACTGACCAACTGTCAATTAGCAAAGAAGAAAATGCCTCAAGTACTCCATTATCATGATGATCAAATAAACGGGCTTTGATTACTATAATAATGGTAGTATAATTTATAAAAAAACTCTGGTTTTAGATAGGAAAAGAACTTATAACTGGTGATCATCTGTAAAATCTACTGTGAAAAACTACAAGTATAATTGCCCAATGATGTCTATTATTTTTCTTTCTCCAACTTTTCAGGTGATCTAATATAATGAGAAATAATAATCATTAAGGTTTGATCACGCTAATCTAATTTTCTGAATGGCTTATTAACCTTCCAAGGAAGTTTTTCTTCTACTTCTTGATCATAAGATCAGGCAATAATTAAGGCAAGAATGAAGAATGTCAATTATATAATGATGTGTGAGAGTAGGCAGAAAAGTATGAATATTTAGGCTTATGTTTTCAAGTTTGACTACATTCATGTACACACACATACGCAAAACCTTCTGATTTGTTATAAAAAGGAGATTTAATAAAAATTAATTTAAAATTATGATTTAAATGTTTTTCCTAAGCTGAATCTGGCCCCAGGTGTACGAACTCCAGAAATACAAAGCAGCAAAAAGTAGAGTCTGCATTAGACAGTTGCACACACACTTCTCTCACCTCAACTTGTACTGGGCTAAAGTCCATTAGGAAAAGCAATAATGTCCAAAAATGACTAGATGTAAACACTCTTAAGAAGAGAAAGGCATGATTATTCCAAAGGATTGTTTTTTAAGAAAGACAACGGCATTATCGGAAATCTTACCCTTTGTGACAGCATGGATGGACCTGAGGAACCGTATGCTAAGTGAAATAAGCCAGTCAGAGAAAGACAAATACCACATGATTTCATTCATATGTAGAATCTAATGAGCAAATTAACAATAAAACAAAATAGAAACATACTCACAGATAGGGAACACACTGACAGCTGTCAGGGGAGTTGGGTTGTGGGGCTTGGTAAAAAGAAGTGATAGGATTAAGCAAACAAACAAACAAAAAACCCCTCACAGACATAGACAACAGCATTGTGATTACCAAAGTAAAGGGGAGGGGGTGGGGGAAGTAGAAGAGAGTATAGGGGGGCATAAATGGATATGGAAGGAAACTTGACTTGGGGTGATAAACACAATGAAATATTGAAGTGATGTATGATAGAATTGTATACGCAAAACCCAAATAATTTTATTAACTAGTGTCACCTTAATAAATTCAATTAAAAAACCCCATAAAAATAGTGGGTGCTGGGATCCTGGGGATGTGCTTAGCACCAGGTGAAGTCAGCACAAATCAATGCCTTTGTGCTCTCCCTGAGACTGTTCCATCACCTGTAAAACGGGGATAACAACGCCCACTGCTGGGATGTTTCCAGAGTGGATGCAACATACGAAAAAATACTGAAATGTATTAGGACCTTCAGTAAATGGTAGAAATGATTATTCTTCACCTTTCTGGATTGTGAGCCGTTTCTTCATTGAATTCATTTACTGAATCTAGACTAAAATATTTATATTTGAACCTAGTCTTTTGTGTTCCCTTTCATCTGAATTAATTTCAGTTGTTGGACTTGTACAATAATGGAGAGAAAGAAGTTTTACCTTGGGCCTTAGAAACACACTGCAGAGGCGCTTTGGTGTGAATCAGGAAAATTCCACATATAACTCTGCTGCTTCTCTGTCCCTCCCGTGCAGATTACTTGTGGTGATTTCTATGGGGTCCTCATCAGATTGCTCTCAATTTTTCAGCTGAATCTCACCACATATTCTGTGCATTATCAGCTTATAAATAAAAATGTGAATCACAAATTTGACAACAAAGTGGACCCTATAGCAACTATATTAATTCTGGTATGAAAAAAGGAAAAAAATATAAACATTGGTCAAACTCAGAGTGCGTATGACCCTGTCGGCTGTGACACTGTCTTCTTGATAGGGTTGGCAGGATTCACCCAGTGACGGACGCAACACTCCTTGTACTCTGTTACTACTAACGGGATATATGTCAGTGTCCCCTAACTCCATTCTCCCCTTGTTACATAACATGGCAGCTGTGGACCTCAGTTTAAGAATGAACTTGCCATTTAACTGCAGTGAGCTGGCAGTCTCCAGGTGTTAGCGACCGAGATTGACCTCGGTTTTCAAGCACAAGCCACCTTCTCTTTGTGCAGCCACAGCCAAAGGGTGAGCACACTAGTGTCTGGCAGTTCTGACGTCACATACATGGCACTTCCCTAACGGGAGACATTTGCCCTGGAGATGCATGTGAGTTTGACCTCATTTTTGCCAGATGTATATCTTGGTTTGAGGTTTGCTCTGCCCAGTTTTACTTCCCATCCTCTTTCCTTTCAGAGTCACCACATCTGCTTCACAGTTTGAGGACTTTCCCAGCCCAATCTGGCTTCCTCTACATTTTCTCTTTCACTCCCCCCACAGACAAACCGTTTGCACTCCAAATTTGTCTCCTTGCCTCCTTCCCAGAGGACCAAACTGACACGTGCAGTAACACAGTTTGAGAAGGCTGTGTGTTCAATCCCTCCACCTGAGCAAAAAGGAAAAGGGACTCGCAGACATGGACAACAGTGATGGTGGGGGTGAGGGGCATAAGGGGACTAAATGGTAACGGAAAGAAATAAACTTTCAGAAACAAACGAAGAAGAAGGCTATGTAGAAACTTACTTGGAGACTTCATTTGCCAGCTCATCTTGTGCCTAGACGTGGCCATATGGCTAAGTGCTTGGCAATGGGATATGACTGACAGTGAAGGGTGTAACTACTGCTTCACCTCTGTTAGAGGAAATTGCTCCTTCTACTTCCATTGTTTTCTTGTTCCTGAAAGTTGGCACATTGGTGTGGCCTTGACTAAGCTTCTAGTATGCAGAAAATTCTCTTAAGGTTGTAGCAAACTACAGCCCACAGGTAAAAGCTGGCCTATCATCTATGTTGTATGATTTGTAAGCTAAGAATGAATTTCATATTTGTAAAGCGCTGTTAAAAGAATAAAAAGGGGCAGAATATGTGACAGAAAGTATATATATATATGACACATCATATACCCAAAAGCGAACTTGCTTGCCAAATTCTCTTCTGTTTCTCATTACACATAATGCTTTGCAAAATATTTAATCAAATAGGTATGATATTATAAGCAAATCTTAATGATTGACCACCATTTATAATTTTATTTGTGCTACCTGAATAAAATATTTTTTAAAATTAGCAAATTAGTATTCATTCATTGAGATATTTAGAAAGAGGGTATTAGAATGCTGTAACAAATTTTTTGTTATGATAGACAATGAAAAGTGGAAAAATATTTCTTATGATAGATATTTTCAGATGCAATACCATGGCCTATCCAAAACATATTTAAATAAATGAAAAGTAAAATGATACTGTTTTTCTAGCAGCGTCTTGGTGCATAGCTTATTAGCTTACCACAAATCTGAAGAAAATACAGTAGGCTTCATAATTTAGTCTTGAAATCTTCTCTAAAAAATTTCTTTGCAAGAACCTTGTCTACTTTAACACAAAGGCTGGAAGTGCAAGGCATGAAAATATGTTTCCCTCTTAAATAGTCAGTGATTTTGGTTAATCAGTAAATTTCAAGGCACGAGATAGAAGTAATTTCTTTCTAGACATATTAATTCTAATTTAAGAAAGATGAAACAACCAGCCTGATGATGTGCCAATTTATTAAATTTATATACCTGAAATTTAATTTCTACCAAATTAACTGTGATAAATATCAGGTTTTCCTTTCTAAAGAATCAGGGAATCACAACTATTACCAAAAAGTGCCAAGGGGGGAAGACGACACAAAATTCATGTCAGTGACAGAAAAGTTCCGGTGCTTTTAAATTAATTCAGTTGTTTTGTGTGCCTACTACAGGCATGTTATAGGAGAAAATATAATGGAAGAAGTATTAAAATCTTCCACGTGATCCTTAAAACTATACTTTTTAGTGGGTAAAAATCAGTGATGAGTTATCATAAGTTATTAAACTACTTGTTTTGAAGTTTCCTTTGGGGGGCACTATAGTTAATTTCATGAAGAACACATTAATAAATACATTTTTTTCTTGCATTAAACATGTTCGGGAGTGAAGTTTTCTTAATCAAAGAATCTAAACACCTTTCGTCTTTACTTCTTACTGTTCTGCCCTTGCCCATGGCAGACACTTCCACTCCAGCCGAGGGCCCTTTCCCGCTGAAACTCCATGTGCTTTAGGGTTCTCAGAGCACAGTGTTCCAAACAGCACTATAGCTAAGCAGACAGTTAGCATTCTGTGAACTATTTGTTATCTCCCTCCCATCATTCTCCAAAACAATCGCCTAGATTTCAATGCTACTAAAAACAAAGGAACTTAGTAACATCACTGAAACTCTGGTGATATTTTATCACACTTCATCATTTTTTTAAATTTATACCACTTTTCTCATAAAGTTACTTCAACTGTGCTCCTTGTACCATGTATGAAGATAAACTTTCTCCTGTATGTCTATTTGGTAATTATCTATACTCTGGAATAAATTTATATTAAAAAGTATTTAGCTTATTTACTAGGATTCTACAATGGTCCTTCCTTGATAGATTTAGATCATTTTGACTCTATCGGGTCTTCACTTTGGTCCATTTCTCCAAACTGTTTTTCCCTAAACACCAATTTTTATTACTTTGAGTAACATGCTTTAATTGTATCTGTAAAATGTTTTCAATTAAATAAAATAGAAGACAGTAAAAGATGTCAAAGTGCTAACTAAATAGAACACTGTTATTTTATCAACTATGTTTCCTGTGTTTTGGAACATGTCCATGCTAGCAAGATGTTTAGACACTTTTAGGGGAAAAGTTGTTTTAAATTCAAAAGTAGTAGGAAAAAGCTGTGTACACATTGCTTACCACATGTATTTTAATAGATCATCCACTCTCAAAATGTACATCACAGTACTCCTCTACACAATCAACACCCCATGACCCCCTGCAAAAAAAAGTCCAGTGTAATTATTGTTTCTTGAGTGCTCTATATTTTTACCTTCAAGACTTTGTCCACTTTTTATTCACTTCTCTGAAATGTCCATCTCCATTTCTAAACTTCTAAGATCTATTTTGACTCAGGGTTCAACTCAAGCAGTTAGATAACTAGATGGTGTCGCAGGCAAAGGGAGGGCTTAGGAAAGGGAACGAAATTTCATTCAGGGACTTTCCTATGTCAGGCTCTGGTGCCAGGAGTTTCAAAAATGCTCTTGATACTATCATCACTAGAATCACTGTACCACTGAATTGTGTCTACATAGAAATAAGCCCTGGAGTAGGTGGTTATATACACTGCCTAATTTAGTGCTCCCAATAATTCCATTGAGAAGGTGTTATGATGTCCACTTACATATGTAGGATCAGACAAGTCTGCTTAGAGCACATAGTGAACAGTGGTAAAAATGGGATTTGCAAACGGGTCCACTGGGATCCTAAAGTTAGCCCCTTCTTTCTGCCCCTCATTGTCTCTTGTGCCTTTGCTCTGATCTGGAAGGCACATATTTTTTGTTCTCCTATTATTTATTTCTCATCTGAAAACCTGTATCATTTACTGTGTTATGCCACTTTCCCTTCCTTACACCATAGATGTACACTTGTATCATTAAATGTATGCTTTGTTTCACAACCAGATTACAACTTCCTGGAGAGAGGATTATTACCCAAATAGTGGCAATTCTGATGCTTTGCCCATTGTAGGTGCTTAATAAGTAATTTTGCTGAGGACAATGGTTAACTTTGGCATATATATGAAAAAAATGGAACGTTCTTTATATTAAGAAGCAGGAGGATGAGGAGGGGGAGGAGAAGGAATCCAGAGGTGGATCTTTTTATTGAAAGAGAAGGAAAAAAGCAAAGTCACACTTTATAATTTCTCCCCTTTTGTTTTTCATCTTTCTACCTCTTGACTGCAATCTTAAGCATATTTAGATGTTGAGCTTTTATTTCGTGTGCTATTATTTTTATACTGGGACCTACATATGTGGTCACTCTATATTTTAATTTTCCATCTAAACAGAAAATGAGATGCTACCAAGAAAGGAAATTGATGCATGTATATATGATGATGAAAAGAAATGTGGATGTGTAGCATAGGTTTATCTTTTAAAAAAATTTAGTTTTACATTAACTTTTAATCCAGAGGGGATTTATTAGGTTACTGCCACTGAATTATAGGCACTCTTTAGTTTCCTTGCTTCAATTCACCCAGTGCTAAAAAAATGCAACTGTAGCTATTCTTAACCTAAATGCTTCTTGGTTTTCTTTTAAATATTTTAAACCAAAAATGGGAATAAAAGTCCTTTTAAGATGAACCAGCTTCCAATACAACTAAAGGTTTGACTTCTTTTCTTGTCTCCTCAGAAATGAAATCTGTATTCAGGATGTAACGCTTCTTCTGAAGTGCTTGAAGAATCAGAGAAAATGGCCCATTTTCATTTTAATGAATCATGCTGGAGAATAAATTTACATGATGTTAATACTGAGACCTGGAAGATGGTATGGTATAATGCTCATAATAAAGGATTTAGGAACCATGACAGTTCTGGGGTATGAATTCTGGTAAGCCACTCATGTGTGACTTTGGATGAGTTACTTGAGCTCACAGTTCCTCAATAAATTGAGATGGAGTGCATAGGGAAAGCAGCACATTGCTGAAAACCAACTCTGTGAGGCCAAAGTGAGATAAACAAGGCACTGGAGCTATACTTTCCTTACACACTCCAGAATTTTCTGCACATAAAACAGCACCACGTAGTCAGGCATCACTCACTGTGGGTTCGTTAAATGAAACTGACTGCAGCTGAAAGGCTTTGCTCAGAGAAATGGGGGGACGTAATCCTATCTCAGGCAGCCAGATGAGGAGGTAAACTGGGAGGAAGCAGACCTAAAAATGGTATGTTTAGCTCCATCTGTCTCTCGGCTGTGCAGTCTTCAGCAGTTTATATTAATAACTATTTTGAAGAGGAATATGAAGGGAAAATCCATATCCATGGAGATAGAGAGAAGGTGAACACATAGAAGAAAGAAAAAAAACCCCATCAAGGAGGTAATTTCAAAATTCAATAAACAAAGTTGGATCAAAAAAGTCTAGCAAGTGTACAAATTTGGTCACAAAACTCTTAAGAGATGGTGTTTACCGTTATCCCACAGCATTCGCTCATCATGCAGTGAGCGCTCCAGAGAGCTCCATATTTCAGAGGGTTTAGTCACATGGACAGGACCAGTTTCCCGAGTGGGACTCAGGGATACTGAAGACGGTTACTGTGATCTTTAGTGGATTTGTTCCTCTTTTTGTGTGTCAGTTCCCTTATTGAGGTATGGAGCTTATCAAATCCCACAGGCTACCGAAAAGATTGAAGGTGCTAACATATGACAAATGAAATTTGTTATTTAGGTTCAACATGCATGTTTGGTCAATTTGAACCATCAATGATACCAAAAAATAAAAGGAATTATTTAACAAGTAACTGGATTTAGAATTTACTGACAACTCCCTACAACTAAGACCACTGAAGCTTTTGGTACATTCAATTTTTTTTTCTGGCCTTCATAAATGTTATGCAATGTGTGAGCCACCATGAAAGCTATTTAAAAGTTTTTTAAAAGTATATTTAAAGTTTTTTTTCCTTTCAAAATCATACATGAATAAAGGGAACTGAAATTATCCTGTAATTTATTTGTTTCTTTCAGAAAAAAATAGCCTTATGCTAAGGTTTAATCTCAAGTCAAAGCTTATGCAGACTTACTTCAAATCACTGATTATGAAAATTTCTTACAGTGTGGCTGCCCACGAAGCATTCTTATCAAACTTTTATCTTTTTAGCAGTGCATGCTCTATAGTATGTTTCACCTTGGTCATACCATGAAAAAGGACAAGGGCTGTTAGCTGAGAGATGAGGTGGTGTTCATGGGTTACAAGTTTGGGTTATAAAAAGTGTTCACTGCAATGATCAAACTTTATAATGTCTATATTATGGTAGGTGCCAAGCTAATAGAGTATTAGCCAAATCTTCTGCTAAGAGACAAGCAACCTCAAGTTCACACATCTTTTATTCCTTCCATTGTGTTTGGTCTACATGATACTTCTAAAGACACTGGCATTGAAATACTTTTATTTTGTTAGCATATAGTGTATTAATTTATTACCTAACTGTATACATGGCAGAAACATATATTTGAAGTCAATCTTCTCTTTTAACATGACGTGTATAATAAAAACTAGGCATCGTTCACTAGATTGGACTTGGGAAGAAAAGAATTGAGATATATATATCTTCTTGACATTAAAATTTCACACAGTACATAAAGCTAAACTCTCAATGTGGAAGCTCATAGATAGGCATTTATATTCTACTGTGTGCAAGAATGGTAGGAAAAACAGAATCCAACCAATTAATAAATGAGGAGGACTTTGCCTGTTCGTTCATTGGGAGAAAGTACACTGTAACTCATTTATTTTGTTCCTAACTTTGCAAAATATTTGATCCTGCTATAGTGGCTCTAAGGAAGTGTGTATGATATCTTGAGAGAGAAGAGCCTATAGTTCCATGCAATGCATCAGAGTTGTGAAAGTTGTTAGGTAGAGAGAAGACAACACCCAGGTTCAAAAGAGGGAGGCATCTAAGGAATAAACACTGGTCCCAAGGTGTGTGGATCCTACTTCCTCAGGGTCCTGAGTCCCAGCACCCAGAAAGTGAAAAGCCACCTTAGGGACAATATTGCAGCTGCAGAATTTACCTGAGGGGCTAGAGTTTAGAGACAGCTCATCAAATCTTTGTTTGTTTAATAAACCTAAGGCACAGTGCCAAATTGGTTAAATGTACCATGTCTGTGCTCATTCAAGCATGTTGCCACAGTAAATTAAAGAAGAAATGGAAAGGGAGCTGTCCTGTTATAACTAGATTCAATGCAAGAGACTAAAGATTCTATTAGAAACTCTTCTATGTTTAACATACAGTATGTGTGATATCAAAAAATGATATTTCTGAGGAAGGACTTTATATCATTCCCAACAGACTCAGATCCTTGTATTATGTCTGTTGATGTTCTCTGTTAGTATCTTTATTAATCAAACCATAGTTCAATCCTTCATTTTCTTTCTATATGGTATATATCAGCTATATGTTTGATTGCAAAAGAAAAAGTAAATCGCTTACTAAACTCGAATTTATTCATAAAGAAGTAAATGCTGGGAGGAAATACTTAGTATAATCAGTTCCTGTTCCTTACCTTCAGCCAAACATTGATTTAGAAAAGAAAAACTTTTTCCTGTGTGGCTTGTATCCCTGTAGCTTCCTGATTCACTAAGGAACCACAGGATCTCAGTATTGGATTTTTCTGTCTGCAGATCAACAATGAGAAAATGGTTTCCTTGTGGAGGCTCCAGGAGGCAATATAGGTGTTGGACTTCAGTATTTCCATCACTTCCAAAAACTATTAGCTCAAAGCAAATAAGATTTTGTTCCCCAAACACATCTACAGAGGCTAAATTGTACTCACAGGTAAGAAGGGACTGAACCCATGAAGGAAGACTGAAGGGTGGTGGGGAAAGAGAGGCTTACACTTATTTTAACACTACTTACAGGGCCTGTCTGTCCACCAGCCACAGCAATATGTGGCTAATAAATGTTTTAAATTAAATTTATTGGAGCGACATTGCTGAATAGTATCACACAGGTGTCAAGAGGACATTTCTATGATACGTGATCTGTACATTGCATTGTGTGCCCACCACCCAAAGTGAAATGATCTTCCTTTGCCATGAATTTGTCCCGCTTTCTCCTTTACTAGGCCTCCACCCCCTTCCCGCTGGTAACCACCATGCAGTTGTCTGTGTCTATGAATTTCAGTTTTATATCCCACATACGAGTGAAATCATATGGCTCTTAGCTCTTTCTGACGTGTTTTACTTAGCATACTATTCTCAAGGTCCATCCATGTTATTGCAAATGGCAGTATTTCATCCTTTCTTACAACTGAGAAGTATTCCATAGGTATATGTACCACATCTTCTGCATCCAATCCTCTATCGAAACACACTTTTACTGGTGGAGTTCCTGCATTTTTCCAGACCACCACTGGCTGCCGAATTTACAGAGAGAGAGGGTATCATCCCAGAAGCAGTGAACAGCAATTGGGTCAGAGCAAGTTACCCTGATGATGTTACTGGTGGTGCCAGCATCAGCTGCTTTGAATAAAACAACAGATATGCAGAATATAGCACAGAGTTGAATCAATTATCCTGATATTTTCTGAAATATTCACGTACCCTTTGCTTCTAGGTAAACTCAAGGACTCAATTTATTTCTTACTCACACTTCATGTTTCCCGCCTTTCAGTCTTTTAACTCATGTGATTCCTTCTGTCTAAAACTGGCTTGCTTTCTTCTTCCGTCTCTAAATGACCAAAACCCACCACACGCATTTCAAATACCACCTTCAAAGTAACTTTTGTGCTTAGCCATGTCCCTTTTTTTTGAAGTAAGGCTTTCTCTTCTGAACTCTGGAGCACTTTGCCCTGAATTGGGGCTATCAATCATGTTCACCTTGGCTGTAGAGTTAATTGTGGCTAGGTCGTCTCATAATTCTCAGTGAACGCTTTGACAGTAGGATGTCTGTCTAATTTATATTTGTATCCCTTAAGGCTTATCACTTATCACAGGAGATCCTCAGTAGATATTTGTTTAACACATACACACATATTGAAATAGAGACAAAAGTGACACTTGGGGATTGAATTAGTTAATTGCTCCAATTCTTCACTGAATTTAGGGTATGGAGACAAAACTCCTGTTCCCTGGACTCTAGCACAGTCTCTCCTAACCTCCTTTCCTTTTTTTCCCGTCTAGCCTTCTAGACTCAGGTAAGGCCTTTCTGCCCACCCCTATTCATCCATTCTCCCTCCTGCTTGACCTAGTTACTTTGATGGACAAACTAGGTCAACAGTCTAGGGGCCAAACAGCCCCAGGCTTTTTTTCCCCAAAGGTAAAGATGACCGAATATTGGTCTGTAAGCAAAGAATCCAGTCCTTGAAGTTCCTTTACAGCTCGAAAGAGTATAGGATCTTAAAAATGACCCTCTCTTTCCCAGGGAGTCTTAAAGTCAGAACTTCCAGGTTAAAACCCTTTGAGTCTTTGTAGACAATCCGCTTGTCTTTCTCCAGATCCACATAATCCTGAATATTTTCCCCAAGAATGGCATCTGTGATCTGGGTCCACCTCGTTGCTCCTGCAGACTGAGGGAGCAACCTACCTCAGTCTACCGCCCTGGACTGAGCCGGTGCACACCCACTGTGTGCCTGTGTTCCTCTCAGGCCACATGTGATGTGGCACAGCATAAGCTGGGTTTAAGTCCAACTTCTTCTGCTTCTAAGCTCTGCGACTTTATGGAACCTAACAAGTTTTTGCTTCCTTATCTGCAAAATGGGGATGATAATGTCTACTTCACTGCAAGGATTAAACAAGAAAGGGCATGTAGATCACCTTGCACAATGCTTAGAACATAGCGACCTTTATGCTTAAGAAATGGTCTCACCTGTTCCCTGCATAAACACATTCTTTTCTTCTGTGCATTGTTCTCCCCATCTAAGTTGCTTTTATTTCTCTTTTTTCTTAATGAAATTCTATTCATCCACTATGTGACTGTCAAATTGTCTTATATAATTTCATCTCTACTAATCTGCTTGTCTTTTCTATAAACATCACTTATATTCTGTAGCATGGAACTTAGAAATAGTATATATTATCTTGTATTCTTTCATGTTTTCTTATATAAACTTGACTATCAGATCTTTAAGGTCAGGGTCATGTTTATGGTCAAGTGTTTGACATGGACTTAGCCTAGTGCTAGCACCTAAAAAGTAAACAGTTAACATCTATTGGCTCAACAGTTTAAAAGAAATGCCAAAGAAAACAAAATAATTGTGCATTCTTTAGTGGAGTAACTCTGAGGTTTCCCAGAACTGTTTATTACTCTTCTGGCTTGCTAATTTTAAATGTGACAAAAATGCACTGGCCCATTCATAAAGTTCTCTGGCATCATGACATGTCTTTAATCTTCTGTAGTTAAATATCATCACAGCCAAATGCAGTGATATAATAAAAAACAATCTATTATCATAATAAGTTGCCAGGAGTACAATCAGTCAAAATGGCAGTTCTCTGACACCTTGCCATTCCCAGGCTCTCCCTCCATAATCTGTGACATAAGCTAATTTACGTGCTTTCTATATAAAGAAGAATCAAAGAAGTCTGATAATTGATGTAGAAACACCAGGAATAGCTTTAAAAATGATAGTATCAAATTTGCACATTACCTTGAGGATGCAACTCAGACCTGGGTATTTGTATATTAATTTATCCTAGCGTTAATCAATTCTGAAAATAAGCTACCTCCACAGTCCAAGTACCATAGGTAGTTGAACATCCAAACTAGTGTAAGAAATTGAATAGAGAAGTATGATAGTCCAGGAGTCTCATTAGTTATACACGAATTTTTTTATAGATTTCATTGCTCGGACAAGAAGTTATTCATCTACATTTTAAAACTGGCAAGACATTACCAATTTCATGGTTCTATTCCCATCACTCAGCTTGCCACAAACTCTAATGCTCTGTTGCTGTGTTGTACGTATTACACGTGGGAGATGGTGAACACAGCATCTGTCTCACACTCAAGCTGCACACTCTTTCGCCTCCAGTCCTTTGGATGTTGTTGTCAATTCCCAGCTCCCAAGGCTCCCAGTCTAAGTGGTATCACACCTGCTGCAAGGCCGAGGGATTCTCTGCAGCTAGCTCATGGCGGTACTTGTGGTAGGTTCCCACATGTGTAGCTGTTTAATGCTTTGATAGTTGTTTAATGGCTCCTCTCAAATATCTATTCCTGAATGACAGTTATAAATCCCAGCCTAAACAAAAGTCACACAGTAGCAGACTGTCAGAGAAACCATGGAGATGGTTAGGATGCTGAAGTAATTACTGAACAGCTATGTTCAACGCCCTCCTCCCTCACCTTATCCCTACACCCTGACACCCTCAGGTTGCCTACTAAATTAGTAGTTGCATGAAAAAAAGGATAGAGTATCAGTTTTCTCAAAGAGAGAAAAAAATATTTACTTCTTTGATTGTCTGTGGACGAGTAAGAAGTTTATTCATGCATTTAAAATTAAACCCTTATTTTAATAACTAAACACACAGAGCAAACATTCAGACTATCTCTCCAACATTTGCTGGGAGAATTTTTCATGCTGTAGTTGACATTTTGGTTTTATTATGTCACTTTATGGGCAATGATATTAGATTTTTTTTCTAATGCAATTTATCCGAAGGAAAATATTAATTTGAAGGTTATTATCACAGTACTGAATTTCAATGAATTCTCCAATTCATTAAATCCATAAACTGTCATGCACACATCATGCCAAAGTGTCCAAAAACTGGGGAAATAAAAAATGAGGATGAAATTCGTAAAGTCCTGTGGCATCTATGTCCTGAAATTGCTCTGTATATTACTGCCTCTTCAGAATAATTTATTTTTTATGATAGTGTAACTACTTCCTTTTAAAAGTAAGTTTTTAAAATATAGCTCTCTTTTTTTTTTATTAGAAATTTAAACTTCTGAAGTCCAAGTACTTACCCATTGAACTTGAACATTCAATTTTCAGCTCTTTCTCTCTTTTATTAAAGCTCAGTTACAGGAAATAATATTCCTGGATGCTTGATTAGATATTTACTGGTAATGACAACTCCTGTTGTATTCTGTGATGCTTTTTCCTATTTCTCCCATCCAAGTACTAACCAGGACAGACTCTGCTTAGCTTCCTAGATCAGATGAGATTGGGCACATTCAGTGTGGTATGGCCATAGATGCTTTTTCCTATTTCTGACTGAATCAGTGTAAGCAAAATAGAATCATGATGAATTCGACTTTGTTACTCAGAAATTCCCTTCAATATTCTCATTCATATATTTTCAAATATGTAGGATCCTGTATATTTATTTCAAACATATGATTATTTTATATTACCATGCCGGTAATTTATATTTACCAAATATGCAGTATCTTAAGATAATTGATAGGTTCCCTGGAATTGTGTGTGTGTGTGTGTGTGTGTGTGTGTGTGTGTGCATGTTTGTGGTGTTCAACATGCCCATCTCAGTTTTCATCTTGTCTTTAACCTCTTTGTTGGTAAAGAGAATGCCACTCTGATGGAAAGAACAGCTTTTATACTTGAAAAGAGGAGTCTCTTTTTTTTTTTTAAAGATTTTATTTATTTATTTTAGAGAGAGGGGAAGGGAGGGAGACAGAGAAGGAGAGAAACAGCAATGTGTGGTTGCCTCTCATGTGGCCCCCACTGGGGACCCGGCCTGCAACCCAGGCATGTGCCCTGACGGGGAATCGAACCGGGACCCTCTGGTTCCCAGCCCGTGCTCAATCCACTGAGCTACACCAGCCAGGGCAAGAGGAGTCTCTTCTTAAGTCAATGTATATTTGATTAGACAGCATATCCTAAAATTTTCTGATTTTATATACATCTAGTTGAATCCCTTTAAATATACCCAATGATTTTAATGCATGATTAAGAAAATATTTGGAAACTTTTTTCTTCCCTCTCTTAACTGTTAGATTCATCCTTGAGAATTATTATACTTTCTATTTCTGTCTTAATTTGCAAAGGGCATGGTAATCAATAATAACTGTAAAATAATGTGGAACAATTAGTTTTTCTTGCATGCTCATAATTTGTGTTGACATCATTTGGTATTAGTTCATGTATATATTGGAAGGGGAAAATTAAGCTGCCAATAATCAAGTTTCAAACTGTTATCAACAGCTTTTTTTTTCTTTCAATAAAGACTTTTTGAGAATTTGTATTTGAATATCTCACTAACAACAGAAATGGATGTATTTTCTCCAGAAACCAAATGACTTTCCAAACATAATGACTCTCTTAAAAAACAGAATGAGTCCACATACTGCTTTGAGTTCTACCAAATTAACTACTATTTATGCCTATTTCAAAAGTGAGTCTGAGCTGCTTTTCAAATTGTAGAAGCTCATAGTAAATTCACGTGAGTAAGGAAGAGCTTTCATATTTATGCCTATAGGATATTTAATCATAAAAGCTGAATTTAAACATCAGGATCAAACTCTCCTCAAATGCACGTGGTTCTCCACAACCACAGATGATCGGCTATGATAATTTTATTCCTCACCACTCCTTCCTTGTCTTTATTATGTCCTGAGTAGATTTGCTATTGTTTTCTTACTCTCCCTTTACCTATTTTTTTTTCCATGTGGTTCTGAGTCATCTTTTCTTTCCTTGCAGATAGGAAAGTCCTCTTAAGCTTCTCCCTTCAGACTCTACGAAGATAGGAGATTGGAAGGTAACCTGGGCGGAGGGACACAGGTGAAGCCATAAAAGGTCCGTGCTTTGAGGCTGAGTTGCTGGCCAGACAATATTTTACAACTAAAATTCTAGAGAACAGTAGAGATGATTATCTACAGTTTACTTTTACTCACTGCTTATTTTGCCACTGAGCCAAAACCTTCAATGATCAACTATAACTTGTAATTAACAGCTTAAAGAGGAATATAATTCAATTTCTTTCAGCGCCATGCTTATTGGAGACCATTTGTAAATATAAATGAGGTGAAAACTGATCCCACTGAAGAACAGAAATGAGTGGAAATATACCTTTCCAGCTACATAGATGCTTTTCCTCTATGCTGCTGGGTATCATCTTAGGTATATATGGCATGTTAGTGAGTCCTAAAGGAAGTTTGGAAATAGCAACACCATAGACTTCAGTGAAGGAAAAATAGTTATCCTTTTTACCTTGAAAGGGAATTTTATACTTTTTTTAAATGCCAAGTAAGGACATACACTGTTTTAATTTCATTTTCAAGGCAGTATGAAAATTATGAAGTTATGTGGAAACTCAATAAGCTAGGCACTTTTTCTGCAGCAAAAGAAATGCTATAGAAAACAATTATTTAGAGAGTTCTAGCCAAGATGGAGGTGTAGGTATACAGACACACTATGCCTCCTCGCATAACCAAAAGAAGGACAACAACAATTTAAAAACAAAAAACAACTAGAACTGACAGAAAATTGAACTGTATGGAAGTCCGACAACCAAGGAGTTAAAGAAGACACATTCATCCAGACCAGTAGGAGGGGCAGAGCTGGGAGGAGAGGGCTCATGGCAATGCTGCAGCTGGCCGGCAAGGCCATGGCTGGTGGAGCAGGTGGTCCCACATTTGTGTGCGGATAAAGAATCATCTGGGGAGTGAAACAGACTGTGCAGCCCAGGTTCCAGTGCAGGGAAATAAAGCCTCAAATCACTGATTGAAAATACCTGTGGGGACTGAGGTGGAAGTGGGAGGAACTCCCAGCCTCAAAGGAGAGTTCGTTGGAGAGATCCACAGGGTCCTAGAACTACACAAACCTACCCAACCTGGAATCAGCACAGAAGGGCCCACTTTGCTTGTGGGTGGTGGGGGAAGTGACTGAAAGCCAACAGAGAGTGGAGCAAGTGCCATTTTTCCCTCTCAGACCACTCCCCAACAAAAGTGTTACAACACAGTTACTTGGGTTGCCCTGTCCTGGTGAACACCTAAGGCTCTGCCCCTTATACATAACAGGTGTGCAGAGAAAAAAAAAATGGCCCAAATGAAAGAACAGATCAAGACTCCAGAAAAAATACAGCTAAGTGATGAAGAGATAGCCAACCTATCAGATGCACAGTTCAAAACACTGGTAATCAGGATGCTCACAGAATTGGTTGAATATGTCACAAATTAGATGAAAAAATGAAGGCTACACTAAGTGAAATAAAGGAAAATATACAGGGAACCAATAGTGATGGGAAGGAAACTGGGACTCAAATCAACAGTGTAGACCAGAAGGAAGAAAGAAACATTCAACCAGAAAAAATGAAGAAACAAGAATTCAAAAAAATGAGGAGAGGCTTAGGAACCTCCAGGACATCTTTAAACGTTCCAACACCTGAATTATAGGGGGACCAGAAGGAGAAGAGAAAGAGCAACCAATTGAAAACTTATTTGAACAAATAATGAAGGAGAACTTCCCCAATCTGGCAAAGGAAATAGACTTCCAGGAAGTCCAGGAAGCTCAGAGAGTCCCAAAGAAGTTGGACCCAAGGAGGAACACACCAAGGCACATCATAATTACATTACCCAAGATTAAAGATAAGGAGAGAATCTTAGAAGCAGCAAGAGAAAAGGAGACAATTACCTACAAAGGAGTTCCCATAAGACTGTCAGCTGATTTCCCAAAAGAGACCTTGGAGGCAAGAGTCTGGAAAGAACTATTCCAAGTCATGAAAGGGAAGGACCTACATCCAAGATTACTCTATCCAGCAAAACTTTCATTTAGAATGGAAGGGCAGATAAAGTGCTTTTCAGATAAGTCAAGTTCAAGGAGTTCATCATCACCAAGCCCTTATTACATGCAATGTTAAAGGGACTTATGTAAGAAAAAGAAGATAAAAAATATGAAGAGTAAAATGACAGCAAACTCACAGTTGTTAACAACCACACCTAAAACAAAAGCAAAAGCAAACTAAGCGACCAGCTAGAACAGGAACAGAACCACAGAAATGGAGATCACATGGAGGGTTATCAACAGGGGAGTGTGAGGGGGAGAGAGGAGGAAAAGCTATAGATAATAAGTAGCATAAATCATAGGTAGAAAATAGACAGGGGGAGGTTAAGAATAGTATAGGAAATGTAGAAGCCAAAGAACTTATATGTATGACCCATGGACACGAATAAAGGGGGGCAACGTGGGTGGGAGGGGATGTGCAGGGCAGAGGAGAATAAAGGGGGGGAAATGGGACAACTGTAATAGCATAATCAATAAAATATATTTAAAAAAACAATTACTTAAAACAAACACCAAATCAAAGACAAAGAACAACAATAACAACACAATAGAGATATGGAGAATCTTGTCCCTAACTCACTAAAGGCGAGGGCCAAAAGACTTGTCCTGGTACTGAGGATAAGCTCATAATAAAAGCTCTGATAATATCTAGCTGTCCTGGTACAGTTAGATATTATCAGAGCATTCAATTTAGGGCTTCTAACTCAAGCCTGGTGCTTCCTGCACTCTGGGAATAAAAGTCTTCTGTAACTGACTTTAAACATAAAATAAACAAATAATCAACCATCCAAATATTTAGAAACCACAACAAACAAATGAAATGTATGGAAGATAAATATGCTTCACAGTTTCTGACATAATCCATCATTTGAGGTTAAGTCATAGGTATAGGTGATATAACTCACTTAAAAGCTGCTTTGACATTCATCATGGTTTAGTCTTCTGCTCTCACCCTGTAAACTGTCAAGAGGTTTTCATAAGGAAAAGTGGTGGTGTGGGATTTGGAGACACCGCTACACACCGGGCTGACTGTATTTATTAAACAAGTTAATTTTTAATGGTTTAAGGAGTATTGGTCTGGTAGCTTATTTTTTATGTCATTTGGAAATGACACAGAGAATGGAATTCAGGTGGGGGTCCTACTGCTCTAAGAGAGGAAGCAGTTGATACCACTTAACTTCCCCTTTTACTGACTAGGGCTTTGAGTTGGTCTTCCATTAACAATGGAATCAATGGAATGTTAATTGGGCCTGATTCATTCCAAAGCACAGTTGAAACTTTTTACAGAAAGAGATTTTTGAACTACAACCACTTACTGAAATCAAAAATTGTGTATACATAATGTAAATAAAACGTTAATATAAAACTATAGAAATGTGACTGTATTTATTTATTTATTTATTTATTTATTTATTTATTTATTTTTTAAAGATTTTATTTATTTTCAGAGAGAGGAGAAGGGAGAGAAAGAGCAATGTTTGGTTGCCTCTCACATGTCCCTCATTGGGGACCTGGCCCGCAACCCAGGCATGTGCCCCGACTAGGAATCGAACCTGGACCCTCTGGTTCCCAGCCCGCGCTCAATCCACTGAGCTACACCAACCGGGCTGACTGTATTTATTAAACAAGTTAATTTTTAATGGTTTAAGGAGTATTGGTCTGGTAGCTTATTTTTTATGTCATTTGGAAATTAGATACTCATTGTGCATATAAGAAATTATGCGTTGCATGACTGATTTCTTTTCAAATTAATCCGCTATATAAATTTAACTCAGTTTGCAAATGTACTCACTATTTGGAAATTTATAAAAAGAAATATTTTAAAATTGAGATGTATCTTTTAAAGTGTTCTAAAAGACACAAATATATTCTCACATCCATTTTTAGTATAATTTCTTATTTGCATGTGTAAATATTGCATTTAATAGGGAATTCTTGGATTTGTATGTATTCTAAATTTTGCAGACATAACAGTTATAGGTACACCCATTTTTAAACAATTTAAGAAAATCATGTTGAGTATATCTTAGGGGTTTATTTTAGAAATACTGCCTGTGCATTTCTCCTTGCAAGAAACTCCCTGAACTGTTTATTTCAAGCACACTTGCTACACTTGGGCACAGCACACTTTGCAAAGAATCACAAGTAAAGACATCTCACAATAGAATTATGTGGATTTAATTGTATCCATACTTTGTTTCTTAATTCGTGTATCATCTCATTTTATCTACTCAGCCAAAGCTTATAACAGCATATATTCTTTAGCAATGTCCCTTTGAGCTATCCTAACAGAATATATTGTTAGGCTGGATAGCAATCACCTGTCAATTTAGACAATAATTCACTCAAACATTTCAAATACATTTTAAGATACAGCAGCTACCTTCAACTGACCGGCCACACACTGTTCTCTCTGAGAAATAAGCATAGACTGCTCATTTTTAATCTAACCAAAACAGAATAAATCTTCATTGCAACCTTAAGTACTGTCTTGTGTTCTGTGGTGGAACAGGAGGAGGAAGACAATGACAGGTCACCGTGTCTCAACTGTACTTCACTGGGTGCTTTTTGACTTCCACCATTAGCATTTCTGAAGGTTCTCACATTTTTAGTTTTAATGAATTATGCAAATCTCTCATTGAAAAAAGTATGTTCTCATTTAGAGCTCAGGTTAGCCTAAAAATCTTTTAAAAGATGTGAAGAAGGTGCAAGGCTGGGTTTCTCTGTACATTACATATGCTATCACATTTAGACTTTACCAAAGTGGTATGATAGTTTCTATTTAAACAGAAGCTTAGAGAAAAGTGAAGATGAGGGAAAGAAAGATCAGGAGTGTTTGGCCAATGACAATTACATGTGCCTCAGTTAATCACGTAAGGGGTGAAATGCATACAATTTTGTGCCTGCTATTTAATAGCATACATCATCATTTGATAGTGCTTTAGGGTAGAAAGTGGTTTCCCAAATAATAATCTCCAGCTTGAATTTAATCACATCACAGTAAAATAAAACACTGCCATGCACTCTTTAAAAAAACAAAGCAACTTTTTATCCAGTGAGAAGTATCAAAGGTCATACATATTCTACCGAGCAAATTCTCAATCCAAATCTTATTTGAATGGAATCCTGACCTTCCTGTGTGAAATAACTTTTTTTTCTATTTTATTTATGTGTAATTTTTAAGTGTTTTGGTCAATATAATCTCAATGTTTTCAAATGTAATCATTCGCCTGCCATTCAGAATTAAAGTAATTTGGTGCAAAAATTCTTCTAACCTGACAAGGCAAGTGCTGCAGTGACACTAGGCAAAGCGCTAAAACTAGCACGCCTTTAAGGAAATACTCCGAGTTCTCTGTAGATGATTCCTGGTTAGACAGGCGAGTTTTAGGAACATGTTTTCCAATGTCGTGTAGAGCGGGGCAACCGAACCTGAGGTGGGAGCAGTCTGCCGCTTTTCTCTCCACTGAATGATAAAAGTGTGAAAAATAAATACAAATTAGCTAAATTGCCAGTTCAATAAAACTGCAATTCCTGAAGATTTTTTTCTTCTGGGTAGACGGCAATCCTAAAAAGGGCAGCAGAATAAGATCTCTAAAAACATGTCTTCTGATAACTGATCATCATTATTCATTATATGTTACCTGAGTCAATATTGCAAACAAAAATTTAGAGTAAATATTGAGAAAGACTTGGTAAAATATTATTCACTTTACATCTTCAAGAGGAATTGATTTAATGTTTTGGACTATTTCCATTACAGAAACTGTGCATAAAATTGTGCTTAATAAAGAATTGGTGTTTTTAAAAACAGATGTTTTATATTTTTGAAATTCTCAACCAGTCAACTTTTCAAAACAACATTAGCAGTTGGTTAATATTCTCACATATTAACAGGTAGCATTCACAGGACATATATACTGAGAACTGAGGGAAAATCAATATAGACCTTTCTTATTTTTTCTTCCCTTCTTCTATATTATTCAGTTGTTTGTTCTTCAATCTTTATAGCTGTTATAACTGTTATTTTTTTCCTTCTCTCTTTTTTTTAAAGATTTTATTTATTTATTTTTAGAGAGAGGGGAAGGAAGGCAACCAATGTATGGTTGCCTCTCACATGGCCCTCACTGGGGACCTGGCCTGCAACCCAGGCATGTGCCCTGACTGGGAATCGAAGCGGGACCCTTTGGTTCCCAGCCTGCGCTCAATCCACTGAGCTACACCAGCCAGGGCCATTCTTCTCTTAAAAATGAGACCTGAAATCCTTAGTTAAATTGCATTTTTTAGTAATGAGAAGCCTGCTTTCTTTGTGGGCTTTTGGGGGGTGGTATCTGAGTAATATCTAGTTAGGTTTCACCCCTTGAAGATAAAGTCTATGAACTAATTCCTTGGGATGCTTGGAATGTTAGGGACTCTGACAGCTTTCACATCCACGTTTTTGTTCAAACCAGAGATTTTGCATGTGCATTTCCTGTTACTATTGTATTTCAAATGTTCTTGAATTAGTAATACTTTGTTTTCCTAAAGCCTTGAACCCACACCAAAATGAGTTTCCTTATTCACAATTATGTAAGCATGATCTAAATTGTCCCAATTATCTGATGATTCCAGATGGCTCACGTACAGGACCCCATGACTAGGAGAGATTGGCTTCAGTTTTTTTAACAACTATCTCAAATTAATTACTGGCAGTTTCAAAGGGTGTTTAAGGGAAAAGGGGTTTTCTCTCAATTTGGCATGCAGCATTGCATCGCATGCCTCAGACTATGCTGTTACGGGACAGACTTGGGCACATAAAGCACACAGATACGCATGTTCATCTTGAGATTTATTTTCCCCAACTTGTTTAGGTAGGTCCTTCTACATCTAAGGAATACGTGTCACAAAAATATTTAATGAGTTCTTCAAGATCACATTGGCAAGTACAAATCCAGCTTGGATAAGGTCTACCATCTTTGCTGTTTATTCCCACTCCACATGGTAACCACTCAATCGCCTGTATTCTACCTGAGGCGTAACAGTGTATTTTGGTTCAATAGTGCTTCTGAATAAATATGATTTAACCAATGAAAAAAAGTGTAGACCACTTTTAGTTTTTCAAATGAATTTTATACTCATTACTCAAGCGTATTATGAATATATACACTAGTCTATGTCATCATAAGAAGTCATGGATAAATGCTCACAGAAAGAGGGAATATTAGCCTAATAATGGATTATGGTCCTGTTCACACTTTTGTTGTGAGAGTTAGTAAGCGTCTTAAAGTAGCTCTCCCTCCAAAAAACATTTTAAATTCAATCAACCTCTTCATATTTTATACCAAGGAACTAGCCTTACCCAATTTAATTCAATTAAACAAACATATATATAGAGAGAGTGCCTAGAGAAGACTGTTTTTACTTAAAATGCATGGCATGCACATTTCAAGGTAATTGCTTGATGGGCTTACAAGCTGTAAAATCGGTTCTTGTGTGTGATGTTGGCTGGCATAGTGGCCTACTGAAAATCTTTGTCTAGAGCCTCCTGCCTCATCCCTGGATGTCCAGGGGAGCCTGACTCAGCTATTTTCCAGCAATCTTTAGTTATGTCACTCTGACTGTTGAGCATGAAACAAGAACACTGCTAATTTTTTCTTGAGTTATGATGCTTATAGCATTTGTTGTCTATTTTTAAATGTGTATTTTGCTATGTTCTCTTTGCTTCATCTAAATAAATATTCACTTTTGTTCCTAATTTTGCATTCTATCTTTTAAAAAGAGACCTCAAAATCTTATAGGCTTGGGTCCTACTTTAGATGTTATTATTTTACAGGGGAACCAAAAGAAACCCCTGGGAAGTCTTGCAGAGCTGGGAGGCGGCAGAGCCAGTCAGAAACCCCCGTGCTGTTTCAAACGGCCATGTGCTGAATCACTCCTTGATGCTGCTTCCCGGGCCGTACCCAGGCTGCAGCAAACACCTGTGGGTACACACCATCTTCTTGCTTAGAAATCTATTCCAACACGAGAAACGCACTCTCTTCTAACTAAGTATTAGTCAACCTAAAGAAATCTGAAGAAGATTAAATGGTAATGAAAAATACAATCAAACACTTTTTAAAATCTGAAGATAAAACTCAGGTTTGTGAAAACTAGTATTATGTCAACCCTAGGCAAGGCACACACTCAGGAATTCCACAGTTCTCTGCATGACTTTCCCTATTAGTTAAATGGAAATGATGATTCTAAGTTGGAGAAATAAATGACATTGTGCATATAAAGCACATAGTATAGTACCTACCACATATAAAGGCTCAATAAATGTAATTTACTTTAACTCTAGGACAACTGATCTAACAAAATATTAGAAGGAATTGGAGTGTTAAATAATAGCATGCCAGGGAGATGTGTATAAAACGCAGAACACACACATTGTTGAAGTTCATGTAGTAAGAAACTATTATCCCATAAAACAAAAACAAAATTAAAGCCTTCATTTTCTTGTCTTCTTGCTTTTAGTTAGCCATTTTGCAATGGCTAGTCAGGGAATTAAAGTCATGTTTATGAGTTTACAACCAGTATACAGAACATGTATTATCCTGTTAAAACCAGTTTGTGGCACCCTGGCTGGTGTGGCTCAGTGGATTGAGTGCCAGCCTGAGAACCAAAGGGTTGCTGGTTCAATTCCCAGTCAGGGCACAAATCTGGGTTGCAGGCCAGGTCCCCCATAGTGGGCACTTGAGAGGGAGCCACATATTGATGTTTCTCCCCTTCTCTTTCTCCTTCCCTTCCCTCTCTCTAAAAAAAAAAAAATAAATAAAATCTATAAAAAAAGTAAATAAAAAAAACAGTTAGTGGCATTCTATCTTACAATTAATGGCAAAGTCCTCACCATGGTGTTATGGAATCCACAGACTGTGTCCTGACCCCAACCACATTTTCCACAGTTCCTTTGTTCATCATTCTGCAACTCCATCCTGCAGCTACATCAGCCTTCTTGCAGTCCTTCTGGTAAGGCCTAGAATGCTCTGCCCCCAGATAGCTCCACGCCCTCTTTCCCTCAGCTCTTTAAAGTTTTTATTTTAATGTTACCTTTCCATAAGACTTTTCTTAACTATCCTATTGGAAATTGAAACCCCCAGCTTACTCCTAAAACGAAGCTCCTTGTTCTCTGTGAGCATTCTGTGGTGTGAGAGTTTGCAGCAGCGCCTGCCTTGGTTCCCCAAGCCCTAGCATCACTGCTGTACCTCAGCAATGAGAATAGAGATATCCTACTAATTCGGAATTGGGGCTGGTTTCCCAGAAACTCAGAAATTGAATCTTATTCTTCTATTAGTCATATTTATTTCCCTATAACTCAATTTCTCATTGAATATGGTCTTTCTGGAGATTATCTTTTCCTAAAACTCTGTTTTCTGATTGTTACTCCTGATCCCAAGGGATGTCCTTTTTCTTACATCAGTATTCACAGATAGGTACACTTGCTGCTTACATTTTCTTTCCCTATGCCCATTACCAGCTCCAATTGGCCACTCATAAGTACATTCACCAGAGACATGATTATTGCATATTCTCTCATATCCTGTTCCACTTAGGCTTGGATCCCGGCCAGCATGCAGACCTTTTGGTTTTGGGTTCACCTTCAGACATGTGTCCTGATTATTCAGAATAACCGGTCTTTGTCTTGCTTCCATTTCAGAACTGCAGCAATCTCCTAGTTCTATGAGGATTCAGATCTATCCTTTGTATGTTGCCTGGTTCTTTTTACCAATTATATATTAACAAAACCCTAGTTCTGGCTCAGTATGTAATCCTAATGCTACTGAAGCTTTTAAGGAGGTAGGTAGGTCTGCTTTCAACTCTTCAAGTAAAACACCTACTAGAGTGTTATATATATCATAAACTAGTTTGTATGTTGAATCAGGCAATCAGTCTGTCAGTATTGAGGGTTGGATTCCAGGGTTCGGTTGGTGAAAGTCAAGTCAATGGTAGAGTCATAACAGAGAGATGGAATAAGATAAATTCAAGCCTTTGTTTTATAAGCAGAGCTGCAGTAGCTTTGAGGTGAGAGCATGCCTGCTGTTTGAATAGCTGAGAGGAAAATAAAAAGACAGTGGTAGGAGAGAAAATCAGAGATGTAGCAGAGGTTAGGACATCATATTGCTGTGAAGTTCATTACAAAATCTTTGGCTTTTACTCTGAATGAAATGAAAAGCTATTGGGAGTTTCAAGTACAGTAACACATTCTGACTTTTATTTATAAATGATCCTTCTGGTTGCTCTATTGGAAAGAGACTGTAGGAGAGCAACAAAATAAAACAGGGAAAACAGTAAGAGACTACCTTATAATCAGAGAGAGGGAGAGAGGGAGGACAGAGAGGAATGAGACAGAGGGAGAGAAGGAGAACGATGGTGACTGGGGCAAGGGCGGTAGCAGCAGGTGTTTTGTGAGCACACTGGGTATATTTCAAAGGTAGCTTTTCACAACATTTATTTATAAATAAGAAGTGAAGTTTGAGAGGAAAGAAGAAGTTCAGAGTTTTGGGCAAGACTCCAAAGATTTTCGCACGAACATCTGAAGAATGCTGTTAGACACAGAAATGGGGAGAATAGTGTCACATTTTTGGAAGATTATCAAAATAATCTCCAGTGAGATTAGTTTTAAGTGAACACATAACCTATCTATATAAGAGATTTAATCTTAATGTCTTGTAGGTCAAATACTTATAACCCTGCAAACTCATTATATTGTATACTTTAGCTGAGTCTTCTAATTCATATCGCAATATAAAACCATTAAAATGGTAATAAGAAACAGAAAGTGGTTATTGGCAAACATTTTACTGCAAAAACCTGACAATTTTAAATCTCTTCTATTCATATTATATTCATTGTGGATAATTTAACTGGATAAATTAAGATAATATAAATTATTCAACTGTAAATGATTTAAAAGCAAACAGCACATTCATTTCATCATTTTTTTCTTAGAGCCTTTCATTAAAATGCAGCCATTCTGCAATTAATTGTCACAATTTTCTGGCCAATACATTCATTTCCTATCATAGTCAAAGAAAATTATTTGCATTTTAAAAATCTTACTCTACATGTAGTTTATTGAACATTTCAAGTCTTGACAGTTTAATTCTATATTTGTGTTTTCAAAGGCAGTTCTTTTCATCTTACCTGTCTTATTTCTTTAAGTTAGTTATAGGTAAAATTATAACCTTGACTGTTATCTCATGTTAACTCAAGACAAGAAAAATATATGAATATCGTGAAGAGATTTGACCTGGAAACTTTTCATTTATTGAAAAGGCCTCTTTTGGATGTTAGTGCATGAATTATTATCAGAATCCTTTAAATATTCATATGAAGTCTAATTAATGTTTTAATGTCAAGCAACATACTCTTTTCATTTGACCTATTCCAAAATGGCACCATTTCTTTTTACCAAATTGTTTCAATGTTAACTAGATGGAGAGGTTGATTATATATGTGTTTTATGAAGTACTCCTCAAGTGAACATAAAGCTTAATGTTTCTGTGTGTCCTCCCCTTAAGTAGTATAACTCATTCTACAAGAAATAAAACCATTGATTGAACATATCTATCAAATAATTAACCTGTATTTTATGCAGCTATTTTCCAAATCTTTTATGTAAAAATAATTACAGCTACTGTTTAGCGGAGATCCCCCGGTTGGTAGGCAGTGGGCAATGCACTTACAGGCACTCTCTCATCCAGCCCTCACAGCTACCCTTCCGAGGAAGCACCCTCTTGTGTGGCCCAGCATCACACGGTGGTAAGTGGCCGGTCACAGTGTAGGCACTGGAACTCCAGAACTGGAACACTAACGACAACGGCATGCTTCTTTAAGTCAGCTGTCATTTCTGACCCTGCAAGATGGAGTCACAAATACACTACGTGCCCAGAGCGTGTTGTGATACAGCTAACTCCAAACATGGATTTCCAGATGTGGAGAAAGTACAATTTAAAAAAGAATCTAAGTTATTCATCCTTAATCCAACTGTTTTTTCTTTAGTAATGACCTCATCTAATATCTTTTTTAAAAAATACTCATCCTAGCCCTGGCTGGTGTAGCTCAGTGGATTGAGTGTGGGCTGGGAACCAGAGGGTCCCGGTTCGATTCCCAGTCAGGGCACATGCCTGGGTTGCGGGCCGGGTCCCCAGTGAGGACCATGTGAGAGGCAACCACACATTGATGTTTCTCTCCTTCTCTGTCTCCCTCCCTTCCCCTCTCTTTAAAAATAAATAAATAAAATCTTAAAAAAAATACTCATCCTAGGATATGTTTATTGATATATATTTTTTTTTTTTTTTAGAGAGGAAGGAAGAAAGGCAGAGAGAGGGAGAGAAGCAACATTGTGAGAGAGAAATATTGACTGGTTGCTTCCTGTATATGCCTCAAGCTGGAATAGAACCTGCAACCTAGGTATGTGCCCTTGACCGGGGATCAAACCCCAACCATTTTTGGTGCATGGGACGATGCTCCAACCAACAGAGCCACCTGGCCAGGACTCATCTAATGTCTTTCAAGCAGAAAAGAATTGTGACATATCCTGATTTTGAGGAATACTTAAGAAAATGCAATTTGAACCAGAACAGGGTGGTTAAGGAAGGCACTCGCAGGCTCTCTAAAACACTGCTGCCCCCAATAAAGACCAACAAGAGAAACAGATGTCTGAAGGGCAGGCTATTGAGTGCATATGAATAGCTTTGACACTATATATGTCCTGAGTAGCACAATTCTATTTCTAGGAATTTATCCCAAGAAACAAAGAAGAGTATAAAGATTAAATTACATTGGATGAAAGTTAAAGTGGTTTAGATACAGTGAAAAATTAGTATTTAAAATGTCCATCAATAGGGGTTATATAGACAAGAAAAGAATGCCAGGCGTTTGAAAAGTAATGTTTGAGAACCACATTTTTTGACATAGAAACAAAGTCATGACAAGTTTTTTAGGAAAACATAAACTACAGAGAAACATACGAACTGTGCTCCCTTTGGGAGGTTAAACATGTATCTTGGTATATCTGGGGTTTACCTTTGGTAATGCAGGCAAAGGTAGTTTGTTGAGGATTTGCTTCTCATTGATTCATACAATAAACATATGACTTGACAATAAGACCAAAAGGTTATCTTAAGAAAGTCACCATTTCATGTTTCTTTGTGTCCTGAAACACTGACACGACTTAGCTTACATCATTTTCAAGAGTTCCTTGCTTTATTAATTTATTGTTAACTACTTTACTTAATAAAGAATAAATTATACTCTTTAAAAATGATCTCTTATAATCTCCAGTTGAGAATGTGCATTCTATTTAATTCAAAATAATAATATTTTAAGTACTCCCCATTTGGGTGGCACTTTTTGGGGGGTGGGTGCTTTGGGAAACTTCAAGATAAAGGATGTGAAGCCCCAGCTCATGGGGAGCTCAGAGACAGAAGGAGAAATAAGACACATAATACTCAACTATAATTCCAGACACAATGTAAGAAGTCTGTCAAAAGTGGTAAAAAGTCTAATCGTAATAGAGAAGTGAAAATTATTTCCCATTCAGTGTCCAGTAGATGTTTAATGGAGATGATGGCCTTTGGCCTTGAAATTGGATTTGAAGAATGGGTTGGACTTGTACAGATGAAATCAAGGGGTTAGACATTTCCAGTGGGTGAGAATTATACACACACGTGCACAAAAGACACTTTGGACAGAACAGAGCAGAGCAAATAGTAAAGTTTGTTCATGCATTGAGTATTTGATAAGCAGTAGTAAAATATAAGGCTGGAAAGGGAGTTGTAATAAGATCCAAACTTTCTGGGGAAAAAAACAACAAAGGTGTTTGGACTCTATTATTTATTTATTGGGAAGCCAATAAAAGCTTTGGCATAGAGAAAGGACATTATCTGTGTTAAAGTATAAATTATATTAAACACTTAAGATCAACAGTAAATACACTTAGGATTGAGGGACTGTTAACTCATATGTAGATTCATACACAGACCAACTGGAGAATATGTTTATTGATTTGAGAGAGAGAGACAGAGAGACAGAGAGAGAAAGAAAGAGAAAGAGACATGTGAGAGAAATGTCAATCAGTTGCCTCCCATACGTGACTTAACCCAGGATCGAACCCTCAACCTAGGTACATGCCCTGACTGGGGATGGAACCCACAACCTTTTGGTGTATGGGATGATGCTCCAACCAACTAAGCCATGCCACCAGGGCCTGAATGTTGTTCTTTATTTCATCTAGAACACATAGGAAATTCTCTTTTTGCTTTTACTAGCAACTTTTTAAAAATGATTCTTAAATTTATTTAAATCAATGTTTTAAGTATTAACATAATTATTAATGTAAATACTTATGCTAGATATGACCAATTGTGGGAAATTAAAACTGTAATTAAGAAAAGGCAGCTTTTCTAAAGCTGAAGTGCCCAATTTATGTGTGTGTACACACATGCACACACACACATGTTGATAAAACAGTCTATCAAAACAGGGATCAAGTGTTTTTGTGTACTTGGAAAATGTGCATTTTCCACAAAATATTGGTTCTATGTTTATAAAACACTGAGGTCTATTAATTCCCCAAATTCAACAATTCAAGTGACTTCTTATGTCAATATAAATGTGTGTGCTGCAGTAAGACCGCTGACTTAATATTTCTCTATCGTGATGAAACTGAGTCAATGTATTAGCAGTGCTGCAGAGCTGAGGACTCACAAGGCAACAGGGGAAATTAAGAGGTCATCTTGTTCATCTTCTGCTTGACTTATATCACCCTCTCTAATTCTCCATAAAAGATAGAAACCATGTAACTTTTTAAAAAAAATTAAAACATAATTTCTGTTAAATAATGTTATTATCAATGTCTATTATAAACCAAATTCACTGTTTGTTTTTCTGAAATTGAGGAAAATAAAAGCAAATAGTTAGCCAGTCATCCAATATATGTGATAAATTATCTTAGCTAGTTCAAACAGGTCAACCTTTCAAATTGATTTTCCTAGTGGGTGATTAACTGCTCATTTCCACCCATAAGTCACTACTAATCTAACCAGCAAGCTCAAAAAGAGTACTTTTGGTCATATAGAGCTTAAATACAACAAAAACAACAAAAATGGCTAAATCAGAGCAACATTTTGATTATAAGAATAATTTGAATCACATATTGTACTCGTACGGGTTGTTAGTATAATCTGCCTCTATTAAGGACAGGTCTTTATTTAAACATAGAAGTAAATTTTTTCTGTAACAAAAATGAATGCTAGCATTCTTTAGATTAAAAGACTTTTTCAGAACATTGTGTTATGGCTTATAACTTTTATTTTTAAATTCTTTGGTAATCTTTGTTAATCCAATGCTACATATTCCCAATGTTAATACTAAATTATTAAGCATTAAACTAATGTCATCCTTGAACAGATATCAATGAAAAGAATTCTTGGACATTGTAGGTAGGAATGTAAAATGGCATAGCTGCTGTGAAATATAGTTTGGCATTTCCTCAAAAAGTCAACCAGAAGTAGTATATGACCCAATGATATCACTCTTTGGTATAGTTTGGAAAGGATAGAAAGCAGGGACTCCAACAGATAATTTTGCCAATGTTCACTGCAACATTATTCTCAGAAGTCAAAAGGCAGAAACAATCCCAGTGCTCATCAACTGGTGAATAAATGCAACGTGATCTACACGTACAGATGGAATATTATTCAGCTACACAAAAGCACTACAGTTCTGATTCATGCTACAACATGATGAACCTTGGAAAACATTACATCACAGATGTAAGCCAGACATAAAAAGTTAGATACTATACGATTTCAGTTATATGCAATATCCAGATTAGGCAAATTCAGAGACAGAAAGTAGAGTTTACCAATGGGAAGTTATCATTAAAGAGCAGAGAGTTTCTGTTTAGTGTGAAGAAAAGGTTTTAGAAATAGGAGGTGATGATGGTTGTGCAGTACTGTGAGTGAAATGAATACCACTAAACAGTACACTTAATATGAGGGTCTGTGTACTATATTCTTACCTATGGATCCTAGATTGTGCCTTTAAAAAAATCAATAGAGCCATATCAGTTGATTTACATACAATCTACTATACAGGCTGAATTCTTAAAATCCTTTTCTGCTCTATCATCAAATTGCTGGTTGCCACTTGCTATCTATTTCCCATCCCTTTAAGGAATTTTTTTTCTTTAGTACATTAATCCTCATGGCATTTATTTCTAAACACTTCCAGGGCATATTAAATTGCTAACCAATAATAAATGGTTGATTTTTGAGGATGGCTCTTAATTTAATGGACATTTTCTTAATAATATCTCAACTACAGATGAGGAAGAAGGGAAGAGGTGGATGGCTTCAAGGCAGACTTTGAGTGCTGTGCCAGGCCCATGCTACCCGAGCCAGACTGCACATGGTGGGAGGTCTCAGGAAGGGAAAATGCCATCTAGGAACCATGGTTTCTAGGTTTCTGGCTTGCAAAATAGAACTGAAATAGGAAACTCTGGAAAACCAGATTGTGATGTGTACAATATGCATATGACGCTAAATGGGAAGATAATTACCTTGGTTTTGGACATATTAAGTTGCAGGTGCTTTCAAAGCATTTTTTTGTTTTACCCAATGGCCATGTTGTAGTGTGGGCACCTACATTTCCCAGTTCAAACCTCAGAGAATTCTGCACTAGAGACATAAAAAGCTATTAGCATAAAAGTCATGTTAAACTCATAGGTATGGATGATATGACTTAAAGGGAAATTTCAGAATAAGAAACAGAGATGAAAAGGAAAGAGAAAGAACAGAATCTGTGACTGCCCATCGAAGAATGCTAATACTTAATGCTTAAATGAGGAAGATGGGCGAGCAAAAGAGACAGAGCAGTTGCTATCAGAGCTGTAACAAGAAACTAGGCCAGGCAAGTTATGGATACTGAAGAAACAGGGTTTTCAAAGACTAAGAGATCAATGAGGTCACCTTCTTTTGAGCAGTCAAACTGAGGATTAAAAATCATCCATTGGATTTCATGACTGACATATCATTGGTAGCTCTACAGAAGGCCGTTTATGTGGCAAAATGCAGTAGGAACCTAAAGAAAAAGGCAACAGGGACATATGAATTATCTGGCATCAGGGCAGCTCTCTCCCAGACAGAAGTTCTGGCAGAGGCCATTGTTCCTTTGACAAGCCTTCCCCACACAGAGCCAGGCGGCAGAAGCCATATCTGAGACTCCATTAACACAGCTCACACTGTTTTTCCCACCCTGGTGATTCTCTGAGGCTCTCCCCCACCCAAATTTCAGGCCCACAAAAGCTGTTTCCAGTGAATGTTCCATATGAATGGCCTAGCTTAGCTCATGTTTCAGATTTTCCTACAATTTCTCAAAGAAGCAGAATCTGGCCTCAGCATGCCCTGTACCTCTCGCTAAGTAGCCCCAGCCCTGGCATTAGCAGCAGCCAACCTTGGTTCACAGTTCAGCCTCTCCTGGGCACCTTCAAGCCCAGCACAAGTAGCAGCCACCTACAGATCACTTTGTAGCTCATGCCAGGTGGCCCTGGGCAAAACAGAAGCAGCAGCTGACCTTGGCCCACACCTCTTAGGAGGCCCCAGAGCCAGTTCACCTGGTGGACAGCAACAGACAACATCAAAGCATCACCACCAACCACCTTCACAAGTCATACTCAATGGGTAGACTCATTGGGCATAAGAGCCCTGCTGAAGTACGTCCTGCTCTTTGGGGTGGGCCCTTCCCCAGCTGATTGTTCACGGAGGTTTGAGGTTGGTGGTCAGTGGTCACCACCATTCCTTACAGCTGATTGGCCTGGGGGTAAATCCCTCCCATTGACATCCAATAGCAATCAAGGTTCGAGTACAAGAGGAGGGAGTACATAGTCCACCACACCAAGGTGAACCTGGAGTGCCCAGCTAGGGGTGATTGTGGAGGTTGTGCCACTGGACCCTACGAAACACCTACTACACTAGGCTACTCTACCAAGCCTTGGAGATATAGTGATCTACATAACACATAGAAACAAACACAGAGAGGCTGCCAAAATGAGGAGGCAAAACATGTCAAAAATGAAAGAACAGAACAAAACTCCTGAAAAACAACTCAACAAAATGTAGGTAAGCAATCTACCAGATGCAGAGTTCAAAACAGTGATTATAAGGATGCTCAATGAACTTAGTGAGAACCCCAACAGCGTAAAAAAGGACAAGTCAGAAATGATAGTACTGGCTTTGATGAAGAATACAACATAGGGAATCAATGGTGGAGTAGATGAAGCAGGTGATGAAGTTAAAAATTTGGAAGCAAAGGAAGCAGAAAACATTTGATCAGAACAGCAAAAAGAAAAAAGAATCCAAAAAAATAAGGATAGTATAAGGAGACTCTGGAACAACTTCAAGCATCCAAGATTTGTATCCTAGGACTGTGAGGAGAAGAGAAAGAGCAAGAAATTTGAAAATTTTTTGAAAAAATAATGAAAGAAAACTTCCCTAATTTGGTGAAGGAAATAGACATGCAAGTCCAGGAATGACAGAGAGTCCCAAACAAGATGAACCCAACAGAAACTCTGCAGGACAGAAGGGATTAGCAAGAAATATTCAAAGTGATAAAAAGCACAGACCTACAACAAAAACTATCATTTAGACTGGAAGGACAGAAAAAGGGCTGCCCAGAAAAGAAAAGGCTAAAAAAGTTCGTCACCACCAAACCAGTATTGTATGAAATGTCAAAGTGTCTTTAAGAAGAAGAAGAAGAGCAAAAATATGAACAATAAAATGTTAATAAATACATATCTATCAATAATTTAATCTAAAAATAAAATAAATGAACAAGCAGAACAGAAAGAGACTCATAGATAAAGAGAACATTTTGAAAGTTGCCAGATGGAAGGGGGGTTGAGGGATAAGTGAAAAAAAAGTGAAAAGATTAAGAAGTACAAATTGGTTGTTCCAGAATAGTCATGGGGATGTAAAATGCAGCACAGGGAATACAGTCAATATCCTAATAACTATGTATGGGATCAGAGGGATACAAGATTTATCTGGACAATCACTTAGTAAGTTATATGATATAAAATCACTTGGGTGTACACCTAAAACTACTATAATAATGTATGTCAACTATAATTAAAAACTAAAAATTATTAAAAAAATAAAAACTAAGCATTTAATCTCTGAAAATATAATAAACTTGTAAACATAATACCAGCTCTAAAATAGTGATTTTAATATAAGCATTTGCTCAAATGTAGGTGACATTAATAGTAGCTAAGAGTTACTGGGTAGTTAGTATATACCCCAGGCACCACACTGTATTGTTCTACAACCTCCTAGTGAGGTGCATGTAATTATCATCTCCATTTCATCTTCATTACACTGCAGCAAGTAAAGTTTCGAGAAGGAAACATCACTGACAAGCAGTAGAGCAGGGATTTGAACTTTGATCTGTCCAAGCAACTTCAAATTTTGGCTCTCAATTTCTCTACAACTGAAAGTGATATAGGGCTTCTACTTAGAATTACTTTTCTCCCTGAAAACAATATTGAATCAAGACTGAAAAGTGCGTGTGTATGAGATAGACCTTAACCGGTACTAAGTCTGGTATATTCTTCATTAAAAAAAAACACTACAAAACAAATATCAAACGAAGAGCTTATAATGTGGAGAACATGAATATAGTCCTAGTTCAAAAGAGTTATATTGCTATGTGAAAATGAAATTCATGTAATACACTACCTATTTTGGTAGAAGATAATTGTACTTTATCAGTATCATATTTAATCTTGAATCTTAAAAATATATTTGGAATAGATAAAATAAAAATTAAAATACAATAATATATATGCTAAATTAATAAACATATTTAATATAGTAAATTGCAAGATTTGCCTAATGGAATTCTGAATGCTATTCAGTAAGCAAAATGAAGATAAATGAATCAATCAATTCAATGAATACAGGGGGTGGGACAAAAGTAGGCTTACAGTTGTGAGTATGCAAAACACAGTTTATTATTATATTATTATTTATTAATTATTGTATTATTATCCATAAGAGCAACTGGAAACCAACTTTTGTTGCACCCTGTACAGTTCAGTTACTACATTTTACTAATAGAATACTATATGTTGATATTAGTCATTGGGTATAACCATAACGAAATAATTTTGTACTTTTGGTTGTTGATATTAACAATCTGCACAGACTGGCAAAACAGCTACATGACTTTATTAAAAATGTGACTAATTATATCCAATAAAGGTATTACCTGGGAGCTGGCCTGAATCTGTGAGACTGATCTCTTAGAAATTTTTTAATATAAATTAAGTTTATTGCTAGTACCATGATGTAAGAAATGAAGGAATTAATTCTCACTTGATCGAGTTTCTTAAAAATGCTAAATCTCAGTGTAGCATGTTACTTACAATTGCTGATAAAAACTTGTAAACCTTTTAAACAAGATATCAAATGTTTATGCCTCAATAGTCATTCAGAACGATAACATTTTATTTCTAGAATTGTTTAGAATTTATTTCTGAGACCTATAATGGTAAGTAAACAAAATTATTTAACATCAAATTGGTATTACTTTTATAAACTTGCCAAAAGAAAATTTAAATTCCTGGTAATAGGTTAACTAGTAAGCAGAAGTGAAAATTCTTGAAATGGAGGGATATGGCAATTAATTTAAAGAAAGCCAGAGATGCAAACAGTATTAAAAAGGGAAAAATAATAAGTTAAAAGTGTTTAAGTAAATGTAAGTTTCTTGATTTCTGTTGTCAAAATACAGAATTGAAATAAAACTAGTCTAACTGAGAATAGTTTGTTTTCATTCTTTTATGATCAACACCTTAAAAATTCTGAACATTTCCAGCTCCGGCTGGTGTAGCTCAGTGGATTCAGCGCGGGCTGGGAACAAGAGGGTCCCGGTTCGATTCCCAGTCAGGGCACATGCCTGGGTTGCAGGCCAGGTCCCCAGTGAGGGCCATGTGAGAGGCAACCATACATTGCTCTTTCTCCCTCCCTTCTCCTCTCTCTAAAAATAAATAAATAAAATCTTTAAAAAAAAAAGTTCTGAACACTTCCAGCCTCAACTTTGTCAACTCAAAGATGTTGGGACATCACGATGGAAGGTTTTGTGCCAAGAATTAGAATAAAGATCCCGTCATAACAGATATAAAGATCCCGACATAACAGATATATGTGCCAAAGCATGCCTTCTATCCTCTTCAAGTGACATCCTAGAGTGATGGCCAGTTTTTGAACACGTTCTTTGATGATTGTGTTTCTAGCAGGCCACCACTTTGTAGCGACAATTTTGGGAAAGACATACCTACTCCACTGTAATAGCTCTAAGAGAATTGAAGTTTCAACACAGAAAACCGCTTTGTCTTTAAGGGATATATGCAAGTCAAAGTAAAACAAAATACCTTTCTTCCTCTCCAATTCTGAAGAGCCCTCCACATGGGTTTGGAAACGCCTCTGAATGACAAGACGCGCATGGTGAACAGAGGAGAGACACTTGCTGAGTTTAATTATGTAACCGGTTTCAGGAACTGAGAGCTTATTCAGCACACCTAAAAGTGAGGGCTCTTTTCTGTTTTTAAAAACTTGTAATGATTTACTGCTTAAAAGAGATAAATTCCCTGAAGAGTAGGTTTCTTTATACAGTGGATTTAAAATGTTTACAAGGTAAATCTGATCTAGACCTGAGTTGTTCAGATGTAATTCTTTATTTCCAATTTTTGCTTCACCTACAGTTTTCATAACCCTTAATCTTGATGAAAATTCTCAGAAAATAATTCAAATATATATTTAAAAATATACAAATTTTTTATTTTATATATTTTGCCAAGATTATTTAGGAAATATATAAACATACACTGTGACAATATATTTTCTAAACTGGTGAAGATGTCTACACTTTATGACCAGCTTTATAAAATATGCTACCCATTTCATGAATGTTTAATCTCTGTGCCTGGGTCTAGAGCAGAAGTCAGCAAACTTTTTCTGTATGGTGCCAGAATAAATGTTTTAGGATCTTGGGCCAAGCGGCAAAATCAAAGACAATGTGAAGGGACTTATATGACAAGAGAGTATCTATATTTCTACAATTATTTTATTGATGAAATTGAAAACATAATAAAAATTGAATACAGTTTTGTGTAATACAGATCTACTAGTGAAAACGTGTAATTTTTGGGGGGAAGGGGATATTTGCCTAATTGAGGCCCAAAGTTAGTGTTTGCTATCACCAAAACTAATTGCAAGCATTCTGCCACAATAGGGTTTTATACGTTACTTCTTTGAATATGTCTTTTCATCAAGGTAGGTAATGCCAAACACTGATATAAATGCATGAGCACATGGTTTTAACTGAGTATATTTATTGCTTAAAAGTAATTTATAATTCTACTTAACCATTTTGATATTTGTGTTTAGCTTGTCTTTAAATTTTAGATTAATGACTTCCAATTGAAGGGTAGGTGGAAGCTCTTCAAATGCACAGTAAATGAATTTTGAAATACAAATTTCCCTTGCACTGCATCAAGGCCTGAAAAGTGCTGTGGGGCTGTAGTTTGAACTCAGAAAGATATATCTTTTGTGTGAGAATGCGATCTTATTTCCTGCTTTGACTTTACCAGGAGTGTCTAAAGCAGCTTGACATTATGTGTGAGTCAAATGTCAGTTGTTCTCAAAATTACAGAAGTGTAAGTTTCATATATGGACACTGTTTACCTTATTGTTTTCAGTTAAATTTATTAAGCAATGTTATTAACTATGTAGTAAAAATTAATTTCTAAACCCAACTTGGCTTAAATCAAAGTGCTGAGGGATCAAGCTGGCCCTGGTGTTGTAGGTTTTAGATCTCTGTTCTAAGGGACACCAAAGACAATTGTTTAACTTGTCCCACAGTAACATTTATTGTTTTTTATTTGCTTGAGAAGATGTGGAGTGGCCTTATAGTGTCCATTCATTCACTCATGGATTTCCTGAGGAACAATTTCTCAAGATCCTACATGTTATTTGAATTCTACTAGGTATCAGAGAACTAACCATAGTCTAGTGGAGGAAAAATATAGTCAACAGGTAATTCCAACATAATATAGTAAGTTCTAAAAATAAATATGTGAATGTGCTATAGGAACAAAGATGATAAAAACAACTAACTGATTTATCAAATGCCATAATTTGAAAAGAAACACCAGATAAGAAGATACTTGTTTTTGAAACACCAGAGAAGAAGATACTTGTTTTTGAACCTGTAGTAGTTCCTTAGATCAGGAAAATAGGAAAGAAAATTCTGGACAAAGAGATCGCTTTGTATATACAGGGCTGGAAAGCTCATCCTGTGTCCAGAAAATGAGAGCCAATGAAAGGAAGGAGCAGGGGAAGGAGGACTGGAGACAAAGGATAGAATGAGGTAGCCTTTGGAACCAGGGCTTCGCAAGCTCTGATGTGCAAACAGATCACCTGGACAATCTGTTGGACGAAGTGCGACTTCTCTCCGAGTGAGCTGGTGGGGCCTCCGTCCTGCATTTCTAACGAGATTGGCAGTGCTGCTGCTGGGTGGAGGACAGCATGAGAATGGCAGCGTGCTCCCCAGCTCTAAGGGTTTTAGCCCTCTTCCCTCTTCTGGACGTCAATTCAATGTTATTGTCATTTTAAGCAGAGAAGTAAGACAATCCAATTTTGGAATTTCAAAGATAAAACTAGCTATGAGGAGTATGGACTCCATATAAGAAAGAATGAGGAGAGGGGACAGCTGTTGAGAGGAACTTGTTCAGGAGAGGAATGCTGAGAACCTACAATCAGCAGTGATAATGATGACAAAATTTTTAAAAACATTCAACAGGTAAATATGCAAATTGTGTGGAACTGCTGGGTAAGGAGAGGGAAGTGGCAACAGCTCTCTTCTCTTCAAAATATGCACCAGGCAGCCATAATAAAATCTGGCCCCATTCCATGCACACCCCTGTACTCTCCAGTGAAAAAGCAAAAACAGAATTTGATTTCCTTAGTGCTAAAAAAAGGACTTAGTAACAGGACTCATTCCAACAGGAAATATACAAGAAAAATATTTTGGTGTATAATAGCTAACCTCCACTCTGCAAAAACTGATGTCAGAGGAATTTACACCCTGCCAATGTAGGAGCTTTATTTTAAGGTTCCAGAAAAAAAGTCAGATGGTAAGTGCTGTGTATTTTCTTAAGAATGGGGTAGGCATTTCTCCTTTTTGAGTGCCTTAGGCCTGCCAAAGACTATGATTTTTATGGTCTTTTTAAATCCAGTTCATGGTGCTGCAATGTATGGCTTCAGCAGTGCTCAATAGGCAATGAAATCAACTGTATTTATGAAATTAACTGTGTGCATCTGTAATATATGGCTTCTGTAGTGCTCAATAGGCAATGAAATCAACTGTATTTATGAAATTAACTGTATGCAGCTGCTTGGTCCAAAGACTAATTTAGATAACCTTCACAGAATGAATATGCATACAAACACTGCATAGAAATGAAACTATACTTTAATTTCTATGCCTTTTAAAAGAATACCATTAGATAGCAATAGGTTGATAAAACTTTATACTTGTCTTATTCAATGTCATTTAATCATTTATAAATAGAGAAAAAACATAGCAGAATGGCAAGAAATGTAAAATGAGGATATAAGAATCAGACTGGAATCCAGAGATGAAATTAAGCAATGTACCGTATATTATTTTAAGACGCACATGCCATAACAAGGCACACAAATTGGGCTTTGAGCTTTACAGCAGCCATGTATCAGATAAAGCTATTCATCTACTATTCCATGTGAATGTTGAAACAACTTCTCTTTTATACCGAATGGGAGAAAAATGAGTAAGCCACCACATAGCTGCACTATAAAATTATATTACGTTTCAACCTTTGGCAAGTTACTTGTAGCTCATTCTTGATGTGCTATGGCTGCTGTCTTGTAGCTCTTCTGAAGATTTGTTTTTTAGTGTATTTATGTACTAAGGCTATATTTGTAACATCTGGCAGCATCTAAATTTCACATTTATTTATCTCGTGCTGAACTTCTGATGCGATGTGTTAATTTGATTTTTTCCTTTTCGTTTTGATAAACTTAGTGTTTTTCTAGAGTCAAAAATTGAGGTAGTTTAAAAAAATTAAAATTGAGTGAATCATGGAATATCAACAACACTTATTAAATCTCTGAAGTTTAAAAATATGACTTATGTGTGCACAGAATTGGTTCTTCTAGTGTAGGCTGTAATGACAGGCAAAGACTACATAGTAAAGCCGCATGATCAGTATATGGAGAACAACTGGGAGATGTATTATACCTGCTATTAGAAAATAATAGTTTAAAATTGACCTTGCTACCTCGGTACCAATTTTCTACCACACCACTACAAGGGAATCCTTAATGTAAGGTTTCGATGTCTGTATCAATTGCTATTCTCAACTAAAACTTATTCTCTTAAAATCAATATTCCTGTTTATAAACTAGTTCTCTGAGTTATTACAAAACATGATGATGTTTTGAACAAGCTAATGGTCAAAAGAATGTTAATCGATTTTCCTACTTGGAAACAAATTGTACAGATAGCTGCCTTTTATTCCATACTGAGTTGGTTCATTTGCAGACTGATTTAATTTTGATTCAGAAGGATGATGAGAAATAAGAAAATGTTTGAATTTTCAAGTCATTCCTTTCTGTTGTGACATTTTGTTCTTTTATTCCATCATCTCCATTAGTTTGCCAACTGGCACTGACAGGGGTGTAAAACTACTGCAAATTGTTACTTCAGCGGTACTCTGCCTGCCAAAAACAGATCAGCCGCTCCTCCAAATGCACCTTTCACTCTTTCCTAGCTGATGCACTCTGAGCCTACACTGCCGCTGGGTTGTAAATCTCACAGCAGCATTTGAATTTAATCACCTGACTTCCACCACTTTAAGATAAACATGCATGGATACAATCATTACAAAAATGAATGTCCAGCCTGCACCCTGGAGGGGTGTGGGGCACAGGACCACAGGGGCGAGCGCCACACTCTTTTCTTTTTATGGCTTCATTGGAACTGATTTATCCATCTTTTTCTCATCTCCCCTGTCTCAGCAGTTATAAACGGCATCACCTTTCCTTAACCCAAGAATGCAGTCAAGCTTCTCCCTGTTGGACACCTTCTGCCTGGGATCTGTGGGTCACCTGACAAAGGACCGGCTGAAGTGACAAATGCCGCACTTTCTTCTGTGGATCCAGATGCTTTGCACCTTCTCTGGGTCAAATTAAGACTTTTGAGAATAATTTCTGGATCCCCTACACAGTTGTGAAACTGTCAGGATCTTTTGGATGGATAAGATCAGCAAGTATTTCAGATTTATTCAGCCAACCACAGAGAAGCAGGCTGAATACATACAAACTTTCAGATGACGAAGATAATCAGTTAGAAAATGGGTTTCTTGGCTGACACCAGGCAAACAGAATTTAAACATTTAAGGGCAGAAGAGTCATATTGATTCTAAAACTAAGAAGAAACACAGACATATCCTTCCAGTATGTCAGTCTTTGTTACGCGTCATGGGCACCTCCTTATTTCTCAATATTCGTCCTCATTGTCCAACTAGCACATCCATTTGGAAAAGTAGATATTAATCACTCTAGACCTGTTTTGCTTCTTGCAAATAGCATTGTTTTTATTTTTATTAATATTTTTTACTTATATGTCAAGAATTAACTCTTCTCATTGGCTAGGATATTGGACTTACATGGTCTGAAAAGCTGTTGTAACTAAACTTCTTATAAAAGATACATTAATGAACTGGGAAAGCATATGATGAAGGAACCCCTCCTTATCACAGACAACACCACTTGAATGAAATTGTATAGCACAGAACTATTTTTTTTTAAGTTTTCTCATTTGGAAAGATACATGTTTGTGAATCAATATGTCTTGAAGGTTTGAAAAATTTCCCTCCTCGTTTTCAGTCTAACTGAATATTATTTTAAACTAGAAATCAGATCTTAAAATATAGGTGGTAGAGAGGAGATAGACAATTAAGTAAAATAGATAAAAACATTCTCAAGATAATGTATAACAAGGAAAATCCGCGTATGAATTAAAAAATATATCCTCCACAGCTGTAACAGAAAAATATACTTCATAATTTTTAAAACAATTACTATAGAAACATAGATGTTCTGGCATTGTAATCTATTTTATATTGTATCAAGTTTCTAATAGTCACCCTTTTAAAGGATTAATTTTTAAAGTCACAAAGAATACCTTTCAATTTAAAGTATGCTAACAATTTCATTTAAGTTCAGAGAAAAAGTGAAATATTTTAGAGAAAGTTAGTTTAATTATAATTTTGTTTTTAAAAACATCAGTAAACATGGGCATAGCTACCAAAATCCAGACGGAAATTAAAAAATTCAGTCCAATATTCAGATATTTGAAAAAGAAGCAATATTCTTCCTCTCTCCAAACAAAGAAAGGTAAGGTTATTTGTAAACTTTTTTTATGTTCATTCATTATATCTAGTTGAATATTACTTTATACATAAAATAAGTCCTTAATGTGCTGTGCTAATTAATTAGGTGATGGGAAAAGAAGCAGAATCTGAATAACTTACCATTCCTTTTCTATGGAAATGTTCCCAGTTGTGAATACATTTGCCAAATGTATATGACAGATTGGGTAACAAAGTCCTATAAATTATTCAGGTATCTCAAACACATTCACTTTTTGGTGTGAAAATACTGTCCGATATATTTCAGGAAAAAAGCACCAGGATTCGTATGAGAACAATATAAGGTGGGGACTAAAACTGCCAGGCCCAGACTGAAGGTATGGCTGCATATTTCGGGTTTCATGGCACAGCTCAGTGTACTCTAGATAATGGCATGCTAATTATTCTTGAGATAAAGGAAAAGACACAGTCGCTAGTAGTATGAAGAGAAAATAAGTCCTACTCACTAAATGACTTGGTATTTTATACTCAGGACCTTGGCACCCTCTCCTCACTGTCACGGTAGGAACCAGGCTGAGAGGCTCGGCAACTTGGCCACAGCAGAGAAGCCCGGCTTGGTGAGACTCCAAAATCCATCCTCTTACCTCCTGACTACGAAGAAACACTTGCTTTGGCTGCTTTAGAGGAATGTCCCCCTCTTCCCACCTTAGGCAATTCATTCATTTATTTTCCTAGTGTACCTATTTGTTTACTTGTATAAATTTAGGGATGATTCTTGTTTGGGGTGTTTGAATTTTGTTGTTTTACTAAATAACTTAGCACCACTGTATTTAGTTACATGTTGTATTAGCGAAGCGTTCTTACTCTGACAGCTAGAATGCTAAGTCCGTGAACGAGATTAGTGCCACCTGACTTCCCTCCACCAGGCTTCTGACAGCTCCTCCCTCTGTCTTGGGAGAAGCAGGTGCACTGATGGCACCTGGACAGCATTGGACCATTTGCAAGTGGTTCTCTAATAGCAATGAGAGAAAAAACTTTACCAGACCTTGTTATTCACCAAGGTATAATTTTGTAAATTCTTACAGAAAGCCACTTATTGACTAACAGTACAGCACATTATAGAGGGTTCATTAAGTATCACAAGCTACCTAATTCACAGCAATTATCTATGTGAATTCTCAATATTGTTATAATATTTTCCCTTCCATCTATAAGCACTGCCCCTCTGCCTTCTCTCCTATCCCTTTCTTTCCTAAGTCCAAAAATGTAAAAATTATTCATCGGGGGAACATCTGGGAAGACAACAATGCAGTTTTTTGTTTGTTTAAACTAGATTAGAAGTCCCTGTATTTATTTTGGAGAAGTCTATGACTTGCTGGAATGGAACGATTATTTGGGGCAAGTGTTGAAACACTGTGCTACGGCAAGATAAGAGCAGAGTTGACTGTGTCTAAAGTAAAAAGTGGAGCAACACTAAAATTTTGTAATTTTAATTAGTTTTACATTAACTGAAAAGCCAAATCTTTTACGTTTAAGTCCTAACTATACCAATTCAAGGTATTTGGGGCATTTGTAGTAACAATCTCTTTATATTTGTGTGTTATTCTTCCTCCTTAATAGTGAGCCTGAGCTTAACAGAAATCCTAAAAACTACAAAAAAAGACCCAACAGAACTTATACTTTTGTATCCTTCTAATCTTAATTTTCACAATGATGTTATGTGTACATACTCTATGGCAACTCACTAATTTAAAGTTTTGAGACACATAGGTCTGGGCTGTTTTGTAGTATTTCTTAGCGCAAAGTCACACAATTCTACCATGTGGAATAGGGACATGATTTGCATTTCCAACCTTGATTTGGCACTACGACCTTAAATTTCAGATCATTGCAACTTGCAGTCTTTTATATAAGTTTAGCCTTTCACATTAAAGTCCCAATAAACTGTATCTGTCACAAATGATTTCTTTAATTTGCCAATTTATATGTCTATTTTCAAAAAGCTAAAAATACTATTTTTATTCAATGTCTATACATATATTTTTCATTTTTCTAAACCATTCAATTTAAGAAATACTTAAGAACTGATATATGAAGTAGCAACTCAGCATTAGCATAGTATAATATTCTTAGTTTTAATTTAGATTACTAAAAAATATTCTAATAAATCACTTTAATTTTCAAATTCACTTTTAATATCACCTACTACTGTAAACATGCCCAAATTGGCTTTTCTTTATAAATTCTTGTCCAATCAGATAATATTCTGATAAGAGAAAGGATATGCCAAAAATGAATACTTGAATTTGCAGATAGAAAATTAACTTCCAAACAAGTTAACTATTGCCGCCTTATCTCAGGGAAAAAGTAGACAAACAGCATATATTTTAATTCTGTGAAACTCACTTTTAATAAGACAGAAAGTGCTGTGTAGTCAGCATTAGTAAGGCTTCAAGATTTTGAATATGCCAGAAGCTTATCAGGTATAACACGCTAATTTTTTTTCTAATAGTGTAATGAAGTCTGAAGCTTTCAGAGAGATGCGACTCTGATAATAGGCCTATTTAAAACATTAAGAAAACCTTGATTATGGGTTGCTCAGCAGCTTCCAGATGCTCAAGGAGAAAGCAATTTTGTCATAGGAGGTTGTTGCTCACAGAAAATGCATTTCCATTCCAAGGCCGCAGCAGCACATTTCGGCTTCTCCCCGGAGGTAGCGGAACTCTCCAGTGTGCATCAGATGATGCATTCTTGGTGATTTGTGAATCTGAATCTGATATGGATTGCCATAATATATGTTTCAATAGCCACAGATTTCCTCTGGGACATTCCTAGATGCCCCATATGTGTGTATTGAGCTCAGAGTAATCTTAACCTGTTCTGGCCTGGGGCTCCTAAATTACGTATTTTAGCTCTGGTGCCAGTTTATATTGCTATGTACCTATGGGCCAAGGCCGAATAAACCACGAGGGGTCCTGGGATCCTCACACAGGCCTTAGAATTGACACCTAGATAGTTCCCTAATAGTATATTCTAGCCTGATTGTTTGTTGGTTTTTTTTTTCTTTTTATTTTTTTTGAATACCAATTCTCTAATTAGGGTACCTCTAGTCATCTTGAAAATATAACCCAGTGGAGAATTTGTAAGAGAAGAAAGTGAAATACCTGACATTTTTTTACCAACATATTAAAAAATATGGAAAGAAATAATATTATCCTAAGATAATAGTAGTATCCGTTTGGCTGTGCAGTAAGTGGTTTTGGGATTATCCAAGGGAAAAGGACACTTTTAGAAGATATTTTAATATTTTAGCTCTTGTCACTTTGAAAAATCCCCCATGCAAGGCTCTGAAGACCTCACATTTGTTGTTGCATTTCAGTTTAAAGACGCATCATGATTTCAAAATTGTTAAAATATGAAAATGTTGTAGCACACAATTAAGGAAATGTGATATTTGTATTAAGAATTTGCCTAAAGCCCTGACTGGTGTAGTTCAGTGGGTTGGGCATCGTCCTGCAGACTGAAAGTTTGTTGGTTCAATTTCTGGTCAAGGCAGATGCCTGGGTTTCGGGCCTGGTGCCTGGTTGAGGGCGTGCGAGAGGCAACCGATGGATGCTTCTCTCCCTTTCTTTCTTCCTCCCTTCCCCTCTCTCTAAAAAATAAATAAATAATATCTTAAAAAAATAAGTTTACCTATATTGCTCCAGAATTGCTCAGCCTGAGGACTTGACCTTAATGTGCTCATTTGTGGGAATGTAGATCTTTGTAATATGCTTGTAGGTATAGCTGATAAGACTATATAATCTATATTATGCACAAAATAAAGTAGACCTTTAATTTTAGTTGTGTAATTATTTACCATACCTATAGTCATTCATTTTTTAAGAGAAAGATCTCCTTTGTTTTATTTATATTTGTTTTCATAGCTCTTTAAAAAACTACACTAATGTTAAAATATTACATCTGATGTTAACATAGGTCACTTGGAAACTGCATGGTTTTCTCTAAATATGCAGAAGATACAAAAATTTATAGGTGACTTAGATTGTATTGCATTGTGATGTGTAATCTTAAAAAGATCATCTATTAATACTATTTTTAAAAGATTTTATTTCTTTCTTTTTAGAGAGAGGGGAAGGGACGGAGAAACACAGGGAGAGAAACATCAATATGTGGTTGCCTTTCACGTGCCCCCTACTAAGAACCTGGCCTGCAACTCCGGCATGCGTGGCAGCTGGGAATCGAACTGGCGACACTTTGGATTACAGGCCAGCACTCAATCCACTGAGCCATACCAGCCAGGACCTTTAATACTATTATTATTACCACTTTTTATTAGTATTTCAGTGTATATATTAACAATTTTAATTTGTCTAGGAAAAGAGAAAAAATGAACATTAAAACTACATTTTCTTTTAAGATTGAGGGTATAAAATAATTTAAATTCAATAAATATAAAACTTTGAACTCAAATTTTTCTCCAAATTTCATGTGATACCACTCTTTCTTGGATATTTTGTTTATATTTTTAATTTTAAAACAATGCAACCTCCACAATTTTAAGTTTAATCTTTTAAAGAGTTTTCACATATTTTAAGAAGAGCATTTTTCAATTTTTTTCAAAATAAATAGGAATCTACTAATTAAACTCAGTGTTTCATGACCTATTAAGTCAGTAGTTATTATAATCCGTCTTTAATTGGATTAGCTATAATTACAATTAAATGGCTCTCTGAATCATAGAAGGTTAAATACAAGTAATTTTCCATTTAAAGATTTAAATATGAGTTGATCACGGTAAGAAAGGAAAAATACTTCATTCTAAAGTTAATTGCTAAACCTTTTTGCCTACTTTCATGAAGTTGGCTTTCTTATCTCTTGCTTTTTTATTCATAAAACCTCTCAACTCTACAATATAGCATCCAAATGTATGCTATCTTTTAAAAATAATTTTTAATGATTTATAAGTTTTATAATATGACTACCACCTGTATGCAAATGTGCGATAAAATAATTTCCTTATGTTCAACAGGTTGCATTTCCACTTAAATTGAGTGTGTGATGGTGGCATTGCCGACGAGAGGAAAAAGGAAGACTGAAGGCCTCCACGGACAACTCATTCTTCGTGAGTTCTTTCTCTTTCTCCTCTTTCTCTTCCTCCCTTTCTCCCTTCTCTCTCCACCACATTACTCTCTCACATGCATGCACAGAAACACATATTTCTTTCACTTTTTAACACCAAGTTTTTTAAATTAATAGTTTCCACCTGTTTCCATTTATAGACAAATCATTCAAAGGTAATAAATTAACTTCAAACTTATAAAAAATTCTATTCAAGAGTCATCAAACAGGTAATACATTGTTGTATTAAATCACTAAGTTTGAATAATTTGGAAGCAAAAGTCTGCATTTCTTGTTTAGACATTTTGTAATTAGCTATTTAATTTGAGAAAATTTTAAGAGAGGAATAAAGGAAAGAAAAAATGCATAAAAGAAATAATGAATTGTAGCGTGTTATTTACTTCAATTCCACAAATATTGTTAAGGAACAAGCATGCATCAGAAGTCCCTTCTTAATAGAGGGATATGGTAAGTTCCAAACCAAATATTTACAAAGTAGTATGTAATTAGGAACATAAAGTACAGCATTCTATATTCTCTTCCTGTTCACCAGAAAGAGAAGATATGGCACCTAAACAAGTTGCATATAAAGGAATGCATAAGGGTGGGTAACCCAGAGCCGTGAAGTAAGGATTATAATAGGAAATGTAGGTAATGGCTTGTCGAGAGGAAGACAGATCATGAACAAAGGCCTGGGGCCAAGACTGTCTCTGGAGCAATGCTCAGCCCATTGAAATAGAGTGTGGACCATAAAGAAGGGCATCATAAAATGAAATTCTGAAGGGGGCAGCTTAAGTGGTATCATTGAGTATCTCAAATGCCAGTCTGAGGAGTTCAAAATCAACAACGAGTTTCCAACAAGGAAATGACATAATGAGAGCTGTGTTTTAGACTGATTCATAGATGAAGAGAACAGAGTGAAGGGACTCCGGAGAGGAGAGGGCGGACATAAAAGCACTATAATGGTCCAAACAAGAGCAATAGATCTCAGGAGGAAAACAATCCCAAATGAGTCAGACTACACTGAGGCTGATGGGTAACTTACTTTTGAAAACATCAACAATTAAATATTAGAAATTTAATGATCTTACAGGTATCAGAATATTTATTAGGATACAACTGCATGTAGTATAGAAGACTCCTTGGTCAAAAGAGGTAAGACCATTTTCCCTGGTATGATTCCATCCTTCACATCTGTTCTGTGGAACAGTAGTCATGTATGTATCTCTGTCTGCCTTCTCTCCCACCTAAGTGCATGCCACGATCCCGTGGAAGATTCGATGGCCATGGACATGAACCCCCTCAGACCCAGAACTATCTTTTCAGTTGTAAACTAAAAGGCAACGAAGATTATTACTCTAAGATGGATAATGATGACAATGAGCACCAACTGTCTTTAAGAACAGTCAGTTTAAGGGTGGTACAAAGAAAGAATTGCACATTGTTGAAGCACAGGCAATGAATTATGAAGCAAATCCAATGAAAGTAACACTGGCAACTGAAAATGCCTGTACAGCTGACAGTTTCACTTGGGGCTTTGAAATAACATCTGTGATCCTAGAGTTAAATGTGGTTCAGGGCCCATGAAAGTTAGTGGACAGCACTTAGTAGCTGTGGGGAAGATGCGGAGTCAGAAGATGAGGAAGAGGAGAATGTGAAACTCTTAAGCATATCTGGGAAGCATTCTGTCCCTGGTAGCCAGGTTCCACAGAGGAAAGCAAAACTTGCTGCTGATGAATATGATGATGAAGATGTTATTGATGATGATGATTTTGATGATGAGAAAGCTTAAGAAAAAGCCTCAGTAGAGAAATCTGTAGGAGGTATTTCAGACAAAAAATTCACAGAAATCAAACCCAAAAGAAAAAGACTTAAAACCATCAATGTCAAGATCGAAAGGTTAAGAATCCTTCAAAAAAAGCCCAGGAAAAAATTCCTAAAACACAAAAAAGACCTGGTTCTGTACAAGACATTAAAGCAAAAAATGCAAGCAAGTACAGAAAAAGCACATTGCAAATGTGCTCCTGGGAGCTACTGGCAAATTAAGTCCAAAGATGGGAGAAGAGGAAAAGAGACCAAGTCTGTACTGAGTATTACTAGCAATTGAGACTGAAGTCTTCTATTTTAATCTCTGTTCCCTTTCCTGATTTGCTACCCCCCCCACCCCCCATGCCCCCTTCCAGGTGGAAGATATCTTACTCTTGATCTCCTAAAGCCTTTTTCTTTTGACTTCTGTGATTCGGTGAACCTTACACTTTGCTTTCTAGATGTGCATTGCTTCACTTCTTTGAACACATTTTAGAACACTTTGTATCTCCCTAGCTGTTCATAAAAATGTGAATAAGTAATAAAAAAGAATGAAAGAAAGGAAGGAAGGGAGGGAGGAAGGAAGGAAAGAAGGAAGGAAGAAAGAAAGGGAGATAGAAAAAAGAGTACACGCAGGGACATTCTCCTATCTGGTAAGAGGATATACATTTGCTTACAAATCTTTAATGTTAACAGGCAATATCTGAGCCAACATAAGTAGTTAAGGAATAATATTCGCCATTACTTCCCAACCAGAAGATATGGGAGATGCTTTACAATAGTTGTTTTCAAACTTTAATGTCAGGACAATTACCTCAAGGACTTACTGAAACACAGATTGCTGAGACCCACCTCCAAAGTTTCTGATACTGCAGGTCTGGGTGAGGTTCAGAATTCACATTTCTGATAAGTAATTATGACATGGATGTTGTATTACACAAATCACATTGCTATTAAAAGAGGCAACTTATAGGAAATTCAACCCCCTAGACACTTACTAGAAAGCCCTTTCTTCTAATAAAGAACATCTGAAAATTATGCTTTCTTGCTGAAACAGCATTCCGCAGGTTGAAAATAAAACAATGAGGGAGTTTCTACTCCTTATTTCATTTTTATCAGCAAAGAAGAACTTATCCCTGAATCAGAAATAATGGGGACTTTTAGAGAAAGCATCCATGACATTTTAGCAGTCGAAAAAAGGCTACTAAAGCATACACAAGTTTTTAAGAAATTATATCAAAAAACAATTTAAGAAGCAACAGCTATCATATTCCCCCTGAGGGTTCCATGGTCAGAAAATTTAAAGAAAGTGGAGAGTAAAAATTGAAAATCTGATAATACAATCACAGATGATACTGATGAGAATGGTATCCAAGGAAACCAGTGTGGTTGCTTGGGGCTCTCTTCTGATAAGTTCCTATTTAAATGAAATGTGCAAAATATGAAGAGAAGAACATATAGACAAATATAAATACAAAGGGAAGTGATGATCTTCAAGAATAGAACCAAGAGGCTGAAATATCTGATATCTCTTACCTACTCATATGTATGGTCACTACAAAGTTTTCTTTTAAATGTGCATAAAATATGTGTGATATAATATAAATACTATATAAGAGCAAAAAGAATTTTTTAATGATCCATACAATCACTGCTTGGGGAAAATGATATATTGTTCAATGTGATAAAATGGTGGTTTGCTTCCATTTCTCTCCACTGGGAGAATTATCTTCGCATTAGGAAAGACAGCAGCGTAAAGAGGTAATTGAAGCACAAAATAAAAGCAAAGATTATGAAAGCATTTAGCCTCTTTAAATGAATGCTCAAGTTCGACACAGATAAATTACATTTGAAAGGTTGTGAAACAAATCATTCTGGGTAATCACTAGGAAGCGAGAGTGAACAGAGGAAATCTTATAAGACTAAACATGAGTAAATGACCCAATTTTCAAAAAGGGATAAAAGTACAGAATCCACAGAATTGTCAGGCAGTTATTAACTTTGTAAAATTTCATGAAGTATATTGTCAAAGTGTTAGTTTGGAACCTCTAGTATGAAGAAAATAAATAAACCCAACAAATAAATAAGTAAATAACACCAAGAGTACACTCAGACTAAGACATATCAAGCCAATCTCATATTTTGTGAGATTTCTACCATAATCCAAGACACTAAATGGAATTTCATGCTGCTTTTGTAGCCATGACAAAGAACATGTGATAAATGACAGAACATTTTGGTGAATTTGAAGCTACAGAAGAGCCCTGCTTTAGAGACTTCTAATTATGAATCAGAAGAATGAACTCTAGACAGGTACCTTCTCTCCTTGGCTCTGTTCCATTCAGTTCAACAGATTCTTTATCAGTGTCTTGGCTGAAAATTAAACGGTGTCCTTATCAAATACGTGGTTGACTTAAAGCTGGGAAAACTACTATCTTCGCCACCAGAAACAAGATACAAATTGATCTCAACAGGCTGAATGGATGAGGCAAACCCAACACAGTGAAATTTAACCGAGGTAATGCATGAGACGCTGTCATCGCAGTGAACTTTAACTGGGATAAGTGAAAAAATCTTAGATTTTTGTTGGAATAGTATTTGTACTATTACTATCTATTTGGAAATAGATCTTTTCTTGACAGCAATTCATGGGACAATGATTTGGGAGCTCGAACCAATTACACATGTGCTGAGACAACATATGCGAAAGGGCTTGTGGTGCCCGGCAGACAGCAGTCACTCACTACATAGCTGTGTTTTGCTGAGGCTCGCTATCAGCCAAACACAGGAGTTGGCTGCTGACGTGGTAGCATGCATTGCAGGAGTAGGATGCTCCCACTGAGGAGGATATTTCCATTGCATCTGGACTGGTCAGATCAGATCATTCACAGAGCATTTTGCCCAGTCAGTTTTGGATTCCCCAGTAAGAGAAGCAAACAGATAAAATGAGCAACATTTAAAGAGCGGGTGATCAGAATGGTGTCATATTAGAAAAACAGAATACAGGGGTGAGGGATGGGTGAGATATAATAGGAGAAGAGAATGACTAGGGTGAACAATATATTAATATTTAAAAGGTTGCCATGAGGAAGAGGGAACATGTTAATATTTCAATTTAACAGGAAAGGCTGAGAGCAAGATGGAAAATATTTTAGCTCAAAATCAGAAAGAACTTTATAATAGTTTTAATTTCCCGACAATAAAAATGAACTATGTCATGAAGTAATGATATTTCACATGTAGAGGCTGCGCAGTGGGGGAGATGTTAGAGGGGATTTCTGAATCTGGTAGATCTTGATGGTTCTGCTCCTTTCTACCAAGCTGATTTAATTAACATTTTTTGAGCATTTATTATGTGGAAGGCAAGATTCTTTTGGGGGAGTATACAAAAGTAAATGGGATAAACACTTTATCTTAAACACACCTGTGATCTTGTGATAGAGCTGAGGTATGCATTTCATTAATATTAAGGCTATGATACTTACAGATGTGACTTAAGAACACACGGTGTCCTGGAAGAAAATAGGAGGGGTGTAGACACACTTCACAGAACTGGGCCCCAAGGATGTGTACAATTTTTACAAGATGTAATTGGTGAAGGAAAGAGGTAGTAAAATGACTCCAAGATGATGGGAAATTGTAGCAAAGATACCAGCCTGAGAAAGAAGCTTAACAGAAAGTTGTTTGTTTGAATAAAGCATGATGATAAAGAGGAAACAATGAACACTAGGCTCAGGCAGGGCCTTGAAAGCTGCACCCTGTCTTCCAGAGGCATGGTGAATCTATGTTGCATGTTGAAGTATGGAATTACCATGATTGTTATTTTGTTTTACTATTTGGCATGAGCAGATAAGTTGGATATAATAGGTGCATTTGTGGGGAAAAGTGGCAAAATAGAGGCAACAAAAAATATTTGTATTCATTGACTGTTATCTAATTTCCAGAACACTAATGGGGTCCTTTACATAAAACATCTTAGTTCTCATAGATTTATGTGAGCAAATGTAAAAGAAATGCTATAAAATCAAGCATGTGTTATTACACTGTGATAAATATAAACCATGAAAAGCTGTAACTTTCAGGCAATAGAGTTATCCCAGGAAACATAAGGAAGGAATCCATTAAGATACTTTTGACTGTGGAAAACAGTAAGGAATTTCCTCAGAAAACTAAAATTGGAACTGCCTTTTGACTCAGAACTTCCACTGCTGGGATTATACCCTAAGAACCCTGAAACACCAATCCAAAAGAACCTATGCACCCCAATGTTCATAGCAGCACAATTTACAATAGCCAAGTGCTGGAAGCGACCTAAGTGCCCATCAGTAAATGAATGGATCAAAAAACTACAGAACATTTACACATTGGAACACTATACAGAAGAAAGAAAGAAGGAGCTCCTACCGTTTGCGACAGCATGGATGGAACTGGAGAGCATTATGCTAAGTGAAATAAGCCAGGTGGTGAGGGACAAATACCATATGATCTCACCTATAAGTGGAACCTAATCAACAAAACAAGCAAGCAAGCAAAATATAACCAGAGACATTGAAATTAAGAACAAACTGACAGTAACCAGAGGGGAAGTGGGAGGGGATAATAGGGGAGGAAGAGTAAGAGTTTTCAGGAATGTCTATGGAAGACACATGGACAAGGCCAAGGAGAGGTGGGATCAAAGGTGGGAAGTGGGGATGGTTGGGGTGAGGGGAGAGCGGTGGGGGGAAAATGAATACAACTATACAACAATCAAAAAAAGTAAAAAAAAAAGATACTTTTGGAAGGCCCTCTTTGGTGAGTCAAAGGAGGAAACAAAGAGTTTCATGTGCATTTGCATAATATCTAGGATCAAAATATTATATCTAGTATCTTACAGAAGAATGTATTGTAGTTTGTAAACTTTAACCACTATGTAAGTGTTAGTTATCGCATGTTTGTTACATGCAGATTGAAAACATGAATTCTCTTAGAAATGAACTTAATCTGGCATATGAGGATAACTCTGGTGATTGTATTACTTTTCTGTGGATCAAAATGCCTTTTGGTTTGAAGATTATATATATATATATATATATATATATATATATATATATATATATATATTACAACATTGAAGATACCACCCTTATTTTTCTTACTCTAAAGCCATGAAGAGTGAGTGGGTGTGCCTTAATTTGTATCACAGAGATAGAGGCTCCTTGCTGTGATTCAGACAAAAATTCTGTCTGAAGGTTGACAAATGATGAGAAAGCAATTAATAAATTCTCTGGAGCCCATTTAAACTTCTGTTGTGAACCATAACACTTGCTAACTCTAAAAATAAGCTATGGTCTGGAATACAAGAACTAATAACATTTATTAGATATATACTTGGGATCTAGTGGACTTCTGAAGAACAGACATATCTACAGACTGAAGGAATATTATTTATTATAAGCCACCATTGATAAAACCCAATGGACTACTTCATATTCATTAACTTGTGCCTAAGAAAATGCAAAAAAACTCCAACCAACAAATTCCCTATTGATCAGATTTCAGGCTACTTATAAAGGACAAGCCTATATAAGACCTCTAAGAAAGTAAAAACTAGTTACTGACAGTAGTTCTTTTGGGGCCACTAGATGCTTTCACTGTTTAAATTACTTGCCTGCATTTAAAAATTAGGAGGTTTTGTATAAAAACCTAGATCTTCACCCTCTTATGAAAAATCAGATCTAGCATGTATGGATATGAATTCACACAGGAAAACTATTCAAAGACTTAATTTGTCCATTTAGACAAGGCATGAACTCTTTATTTTACTGTAGAACTTACCAATACCTGGTTACTCCTTTACTTTTTTTTAAACACCTACATCATTCACTTATTTGCCTGATTTTTTTCTCTAATCGAATCCAGATCTGTTGTTTCTCTAACTGAAAGTTAGCAATAAAGCTGGGCATTTCATAGCTGCTCAAATTCCACCCTGGAGGTGTGGTCTGCTGCTCAGCATTATAGCAATTTTTTTCACATCAGGTAATATCTAGTGTTTGTGAGCTACTACATTCTCTTTCATATTTTTTGTTCTTATTAAAGAGTGCAAAAAGTAACAAAAAACAACCTTCTATTTTTATAAACATATTTATGTATTTATGCAAAACCATATGAGAAAATTAAAGTCATCAGTGAGTAACTAAACTTTATTGCATTTGCTGAGGACTTCAACTGACGAGATTTGCCTAATTTACATATATTGCAAATTTGGTATTCATTTTTTAAAATATCACGGGTGGCTACACATTCATATAATAAATAGGCTTTAACCTTGCATCAACTGAACTTCAAGGAAAATTAATTTTATTCATCATATCCTGATTTATTTCTTTCTGTAACTTAAGTATCCCCATGACAACCACAATTCTTTGCAAATTTCTGAGCAGTAGAAGCTGCTTCTTGCACTATTCTCTGAATTTATCAAGTGGTTTCTTAGAATATAAGACCCACAGTCTCTTCTTAGTGATATTCTTTAAGAGTTAACTTTAATTTAGAAAGGAAGATCATACATATATTGCAGATGTTTATTTCACTTGACTTTTCATAATGTCCTATTTTTAGGTCTGTCTGTATTTTATTAAAACACTCATTAGCAATGTGTTTACATAAGCACTTATATTACAAATAAGTGTACATATATTATTGGATTATTTTGAAAACTCAGTTGATATAAAAACACTTAAAAGTTATAAATCTTGACTTATCTGTTAGGTAAAACAGATTTGGTGGGGGGGTTTCTTTTCAAGCACACTAAGGAGCACAAGGGAAACTCTCACTCATAAGGGCTTGTATTCCTTCCCACACTGTCACCATCACCTCATATTCTGGTTTCATTGTTAAATATAATTTGGAGAAATTTCCCCTCCTTTCCCTGCATTTTAAGAAAAATTAGTATAAAATTCATTTTTTTTCCAATTGTCAAGGGCATGATACTGAAAAATCGGTAAGTGGATTTACCAGATGTTTTAAAATTTTGAGTCTATACTTTTCACCCGTCCGTCCTCATTTCATCTTCTATTTTCCCTGAGTGCCCCATTCTCTCTGCTCAATAACGTTGAAGCCACTAGTAGCTCTTTTAGCTTACCTCCTTCTCCTCCAACGGTATTTTTACTGAATTGTTTTCCATACTTTTTAAAACTTAATTGTGCCCTTTGTTCTGTAAACAATCATAAAACTGGCTAAATTAATATATTTGTGTTGCGTGTGTGTATTTCAAGGTTAAACTGGAAATACTTTGTTTTCATCTTGTCCCAGAGTGAATCATAAAAGGTTTAATAACGTAAATGTAGTAAGGATAGATGAAGAATTGTTTTGTTTTCATTTAGTTTTTTTCAGTTACCTTGCTGAGAGAAAATAATGCCCCCAAAATGCCAATAAATAGGTGGTCTACAATATACAGTTTCACTATTAAATATCATATTCATTTGTGAGATTATTTCTAATTTGATTTCATGGATGCCAGCTCTTTTGATGTAGTGATTATAGTAATTAAAGGCCAGATGATGACTAATTTACAATTTGGGAGTTTTCTGGAATTTTCAAAAAATGCATAATTGAGAAATGTTTAATGAATATTAGTATGAGTTAACATACTTGAAAGAAATGGATATAATTTTCTGAAATGTTTTCTCTTTCTGAAGAGAAAATCACATAAGCAATTTTAATAGAATGAAACTCATTTTCTTTGGATGTAAAGTGTATGTTATATAGTGCTAGTCATAGTACATAGCACATTAAATTACTTAACAATATTTAATTAATGTTAATATTAATGAGAAGTTTGAAATTAAGAGCAATCTGACAGTAACCAGAGGGGAGGTGGGAGGAGATAATGGGGGGAAGGGTTTTCAGGAACAACTATAAAGGACACATGGACAAAACCAAGGGGGGTGGGATCAGGGGAGGGTGGTGGGGAGAGCTGGGGTGGCGGGAGTTGTGGGGGGAAAATGCAGACAATTGTACCTGAACAACAATAAAATTTAAAAAAAGGAAAAGAAAAAAAGTTGACTATGTAGTTGAATTTTAAACCAACATTTTTCATTGTAAACACATATTTATGTATCTATGCTACTGATTATGTATTCTATAAAATACTGAATGGCATCTATTACCATTGTATATAGTAAAACCTTTAAATATATATGCATTCATTTTACAAGAAAATGCTAAGCTGAAAAGAGAAAACAATGAGAATATGTTAACACATAGTACCAATATTAAGATGCTTTTTAAAAAATAAGATATTTATTTTTATATGATCTTGATAATAGAATTCATAAAAATGTGTGTTAAGCTCAGAATTAGACTGACTCAATTAATAAATCCTCAGAATTTTAAAAGTAGTATGTCTATCATATGATAAAAGAACAAAACACTCATCCTAACCTTTTGGGAGTATCTTCCATATAATTGAAAAAAATATAAATTTCTGTATAAGGGAGAATAGCGTAGTGGCTAAGGTCATCGATTCTGGACACAGTTTGCTCAGGTTCATGTCTTGACTTGGCCACTGACTGGATGTGCCATTTGGAAAAGTTACTTCACTTCTCTGTGCTTCGGTTCTCATCTGTACACTGTCACAATGATTAAATGCTGTTGCTGTTGCTGTTTTCTTTTTTTACCTATAGAACTTAGAATAGAAAACAGGGTATAGCAAGTATCATATAAATACTTTTTACTATGACAATACGACACTTCTAGAAGCTGGAGTCAAGAGACAAGAAATTGCAAAACAGCTTCTCAGTCGCTTGAGTCAATCGGTCAATTAAAAAGTCTGCACATCCAAACGGGGAATGAAGCAACGCGTGCTTACTCCTGCAATTACTAATCATGAGACACCTGGAAGAATGAGTTTGTGGAAGCAAAAATATAAAAACAGACCATAAAGAATTTTAGCAAAAATGTAAACATCACATGACAAAATAACCGGAATCTTGCCACCGTGCGAGGTGCCATCCCTATACAGCAACTGTAAGAAATTTTAAAATCTTTATAGTCCGAAAAAACAGATTATTCTCAGAAAGAGACAGGCTACTGGCAAGTAAAAATATTGTTGAAAAATAACTAACAGAAACTTCAGGTTCGGTTTTTAAAGAGTTCCTCTGGCATATTTTTGATATTGGGCTAGATTATAACACAACAAGGGATGGGTGTGGAAGGAAGAAAGGATCTGAGAACTAGAAAAATTAATGGCCTAAAAAAGTATTTTAATTAATTTCCTACATTGACTTTCTTTAAGTGATAATTATGTTAGATTTGTAGAGTCTGATGACAGCGTTTTCCCTACAGCCTGATTTGCAAGCTTTTCTCCTGAGTGCCTGCTTAGTCATCTGCTTAGTTATGTGGACTGCTACATTCTTGATTCATTGAGAGAATGTGAATATCCTAGTTTCTGAATTTGTAAGCTTTATAAAGCCCCATAGCAACAGGCTATAATTTGTGTGTGTCTGTATGTGTAAATTATTTTCCAATTGCACATTTTCTGGCAACTCCTTCAAATCTTAAAAAGAAATCTTCCTCATTCTGTGTTGAGTTTGCTGGTAAGAATATTATTATCTTGACACTACCTCTCAAGAATATTGTTAGAAATTGCCACTTATGGTTAATGAGATGGACACAGAGTTACATTTGACAGAAGCGTGAAACTCTGGCGTCTATCTGCCCAGCAGTGGGGGCTTTCACTCTCTGCAACGTAATTCTCTGTAGATACGTTTTGTGTGTGTGTAATTTCATGTGTTCTTCTCATTTTGCATTGTGTAAAGTGTACAAAATCCAAAAAGTATAAAACACTGCTTATACTGCTTAATTACAGTGCGCAAGTATTTTCTATTCCGGTTCATTGATGGCGGAGACGGGCAAGAGGGCTGTAGAGGTTTTGTTTAAGTGACGCTTTTGTATTGCAATTTCAATGGGCATCGAATTTAAAACCACTTTGATACATTTTAATTCAGCAGTTTCAATAAGAAAAGTCTCTATTTTTCATTATCTTTCTCCATTAGAGAAAAACATTTCATGTCCCTTTAAAAGTTTGGGCCTTTGCATTTATGACTCTGGTAGATGTCTTCAGTCCAGGTCATGTTCCAGCCAGTATTTCTATTCAGGTTCTCATTACAATTTTGTGATTCTCTTTTAGCATATGAAGTCTATGGTTTTTCTACCAAATCAAGATTTACCCTACCCTCTCTCCCTTGAGCCTCCCCACTTTGTCTCCCTCCTGCTGCTGCTGTCCACCCAGTGAATGGGATTCTAGTGGGGGAGAAAATGCTCATTGCCCAGAGAATGTTAGACCACTTTTGAGACTTGGCAAGCAAAGCTTGCACTGAGTGGCGGTGCGTGTGGCAGCATTACTGTGCCCCACATCACCTTGTCTGGTATTCTGGATGTGCATTACCCTGTTGCAAACTGAAATTTAAGGTACTTGTGTGAATGCTTTTACGTGTAACTGCCTTTTCTAAACTGCTTTTCTTGTTATGTGAAAATACAATTCTATTAGTTATGTTAAGTGAAGAGGCTCTCCGTGCACAAAATGCACCTACGTAGCAGTACAGTAACAAACGACATTTTCTGTCTATACCCTCATGGCAGGGCTGCTATTGTTACCTTTTGGATGGTTGGTATTTTGTTTTTTGTTTAGAGGTACAAGTAATAGCTGCCTTTTGACTTCACAGAGTTCTCTCTAGATGTAAAAGAAAATAGTGTGTTATCTTCCAGGCTCAGCTGGAACATTTGCACTTTTATTTGTTGAAACAAATATAGTTGGTCAGGATTGGCCAGTAATGTAATGTGTGGAGTCTTTAAACCAAGAATAATTTTTAAATTTTAAAAAGGGAAAATTTAAGAGGTGACCCATTAACAAGTGACTGAGTTGGAGAAAGAGGGAAGGACTGTCCTGATTTGCCTCTAAGGAGGCATGATTAGGGTATGTAGGTGGCTGGCTATGCAAAGCATGACCTGTGGTTACTTCTTGCTCATTAGCCGTGTCGGTGCACCTCATTATCTGTGCGTTTGTTTTCCCTGGGCAGTCCTGCCAGCCGGTTAACCCGCCAGCTCCGAGGCTGTGTACAAGTACATGCAGGTTTTCTTTTTCTTTCTTTCTTTTTTTTAAGATTTTATACTACATCTAATTTAAAGTCCTATGAATGTATGTGTGTGTTATTAAAATGGCTTTTTCTCAGTTTAAAAAAAAAGTCTTCCAAGAAACTGTTAGAAAATACTAGCTAGAGAAACTTGCATAAAAGTACCCAATGGTAAATTAATGACTTGGTTATTACCCCTGAACTATATCCTTATTTACAGGCCAGTGAAAGCTAAGTATTGTTGGTGTAATTACAACAAAGAAAACATGAGCATTTCAGTTTTAATTTTCAAGACCTCATATGCAGTTTTTATTTTTAACCAGAGTAACATTTTAGGAGGCATCATTAAGGAACTACGGGTATATAAAAAGATCACAATTAGACTCCACTTAGGACTGCTGCTTTTTGGCAGACACCCTTTATCTTGAACATGGCTTCAAGACTTCCAGTTCCAGTATTATTGGTATCAGTAACCACAGAAACAAGCAGGAACCCTTGTAGACATATTAAAAATATAAACGGGTATCTAGTAGTTACAACAAAGTCTAAATTGCAGTAGGTATACATATATTAAGATACACATTGTGGGCTAGAAGGAGCAGACGGGAGTTTAAAAGGCTTATAATGACAAATATTGCACTTCAATTATCTTCCCTCATGTTTTATTTTCCACGAACAATAAAGAAAATTAATATACGACTGTGCAACATCTTGACTCAATTTCAGCTACCTCTGCCAATCTCATTATAACTGACCCCAACCACTTGATGCGGGTCCAATGGAAGCATATCCCTTACTTCCTGCACCACAGCCATTAGTTATGGGATGGCTATGATTTCTCATGCAGTAAGCAGTTTGCTTTTTTCTGCCTTACATCCCCGAGGTACAAATAAATAGATACAGTACTGTATTAATGCCTGTTTTACAAAACTGCTTCAGTTGTGATATACATTTTTAATATTATAAACTGACTGCATTATGAAAAAAATTCCAGAATGAATAAACTCATACAAATTCATTGGTGATGTCTGCTCCTCAATTAAGAAAAGTGTCTATGGAGCTCGGGAGAATTCTTTGTCATGAGCAGAAAGGTCCGTCGTGTTTCTCACAATCACTGCAACTGATGCTTCCATTCAGGTCACACAGTTATCAGCTGTAGCTATCATCTCTCAATGGCAGGTTCAACTGACCTTTTTGCTCTTTTCGTCAGCAACAACAACAACAAAGGCTGATTTTTAAGATTTGGTTACTATTCCATTTGGAAAAGCAGCAATGTCATTTGTCCAAATGTTCTGAAGAGAAAGTGCTAGATCTGAAAGGTTTCATAGTTCCTGCTGTAAAATAAGTATCGTAGAAGGGAAAGACGAGGTTATCAAAAATTATAATCACATACTTGACGGACAATCCATGAATAAACTTGAGATTTCCGTTCCCCTGGGTTTCTATTTCCTTGTCTTGTCCTTCTTCCTACATTGGACATGTTAGAGAATCCCCACAATCAAAGAACAATCTGGAGGACCGAAATCCCTGCCTGTGAGAGCTTTGCCCATGGAGAGCCTCGTGGTAAGTCCCTGACTCTCGGAAAAGCCTTTTAAACAGTTTGCTCTTCATTATTGTTGAAGAGTGCTACTGTGAGCGATCTGAGGAAGTCCACGTGGCCAAGGGACACATTATAAATTAGTTTTGTTCCAAGGTATTACAGAGTAAAAATCTGGCACAAAATTAATCTGGCCAGCAGGAGAGTGTGGACTACAAAGGCATCTGCTGGCTGCCTCTGGAACAAAAGCGCTGCCTTTGTCTAGACTTTATTTATGATCCGTTTTTGGCATAACTAGTCATTATTGATGAAAGCCAAAATATAGCAGCCTTCTGTAACAGATTACCTCAAAAGGAGGCAAATTCTAGAGTGGATGCTTTTGGACAATTTTAAGCAAATGTATTTCTAGACTATCTTCTACGTCCAGGGGTTGCTAAGCCCCAGAGCCTTTTCAGCTTTTCAGAATGACAAGGAAACCACAAAGAGAAGAGAGAAGGAACAGAAGAATGCATTGTTCTTTTTCCTATTTCCTGTGATCACAACACACCAATCACTCTGTGACTACAGTGTTCAGGCCCTTAATTCTGCCTTCAAATCCTGTTCATTGTCTAACAGGTTTTAGGGGACTGGGAGGCCCCATGGCTTCTGTGCAGGACCCTGGGAAGAAGGGAACCGCGTCCCTCAGGATGACATTCAGCGAAAACTTTGCCAAAAGCACTTGTTAGTCTGATGAGTGTATTCCGGCTTCACATCAACATTTTTTTTTTCTTCTTTGCAATTTAATTTGTTCAAAAAGCAAGCAGTGCTCTTCTGCTTCCAAAAATATGTACGAGTGGGTGTGTGTATACAAGGGCGAGAGAGACAAGCATAGTGAGGGGAGAGGAAGGAAGAACTGGAAAAAAAGCTCAAATTAGGCTTGTTCTATCTCTCAAGCTTCATTTGGGCTTTTTCTTTATTAGAGAGCTCTGCTTATTTAAGTCTATTCTGGGAGATTTTTAATATTTGAAGAAATGGAGCTTTGAATTAAGAAGATGAGGAGGAAATATTAGAAGCGTATTGAATCTAAAAACTGCTTTAGATATGAAGTTCAGAGGAAGAGCTTAGTTGATGAAGTTCTTTCTACACTTGCATCATGCAAAGGACTCAAAATCAGTGCTTCTGGTAGTGATGGCAATGGTTATACTACCGTCCCCCGAGGTATAGTAAATAACTTTGGTGACATGTTGTAGTCACACATTTCAATGAGGGAAGGATATTATAATAAGTATATCTTATGTTTAGTATTATATACTTGTATACAATGTTTGGGTGAAGGAGGTGACTAAACACTTGATCCAATGAGCAAAATATTATATAACTTCATGGATAATTTTATTTTTTTTGAAAAAAATTGTGTTTATTTTTAGAGAGAGAGAAGGGAGGGACAAAGAGAGGGAGAGAAAGATCAATGTGTGGTTGTGTCTCACGCGCCCCCTGCTGGTAACATGGCCCGTAACCCAGGCATGTGGCCTGACTAGGAATCGAACCAGAGACCCTTCGGTTAGCAGGCTGCTACTCAATCCACTGAGCCACACCAGCCAGGGCATCATGGCTAATTTTTAGCTAGAACAAATTAATATTTCGGTGCCTTCATTAAGTACAACTTCTACTTAGTGATGACTGGTCCAGACAGTCTATCATAGAATGATTCCATTTAAATCTTTGGAGTCCAATTTCTTTTTTGTCAAACACTATTTGTTGCTGATATTTATAAGGTACATTTGTGATTTTTGAGACGTATCTTGTTCATCTACACATGGCTGAAAGATTAATTGGAAGTTGATTGGTAAGCAAATGAACAAACAACACTACCATTTTTATTTTTAAAAATCTGTGTTGTTTTTTTTTCCAAACGGAAAGTCAGTTAATGAACTGTCTTTAAAATACATACAAACAAGAATGGTAACATGTAGGAATAGTTATTATTGACAGTAAGATGCAGGCATACATTGACCAAAATATATATGGAGTAACCTGGTATCATTCGTGCTCGTGAAAATAGGGACCAGTGTGGAAGTCTCATTTGTCTTAATTAAGCTTCAACTCAGCATTTAGAAAAAAACCCTCCCTTGCTCAGTCCAATACTGTCCAGTTAAAGACTCTTTACAGTGTTCAACACACTAGCCCAAGTAACAGAAACTAAAATCATCACTTGCAGGGTGCTGCTGATGTAGCCCATTGTGCATAATTATCCCACAGTGATACACAGAGTAGGCATACCCACCCTTGAGCTGCATCCTGAGTTCTTTGCTCCACTCTCAGTTCTCATCTGACTGGGGTCATTTGTCTCACACTGAAGCCATGGAAAGTGCTCCCTAGGCACACACTCCATGGCACAGCAGTGGATACCTTGCAATTGCCTAGTGCCTTAGGTCCTATCATAACTTCTAGTGAACAAGTGAAGATGGAAGAATGCACATCCTTCAGCCTCTTCTTTGTCTTCAGGTACAAGTCCTGTCACTGCTCCAGAGCCCTGGAGAAAAGGCCTGGTCTAGTACAAGTTTACATTTTCTTTCTAAAGTTCAGGATGAAGTGGTTCACACCACATCATTTTCTCTGAGTTTTTCTGCCCCAGAGATGACTTATTGTCTAGGTTAAGAGCACAGGCACCAGGGATTTTTTAAAAGTTCTCCAGATAATTCCAATGTCCGGCAACATTTGAATACCACTGACCCAGACAACATTTTCAGATTTCACCACGACTTGTTGTGCGGAGAATTGTTTGGGGAAACCAAGCATTCTATTTTCACTTGTTAATTGTGAGATATCTGAAACCCTGAGTTTAGGAGCAAGTATGCTGATTAAGAAGCTGCAGGGGAAAGAAGAGAAAGGTAAGGGTTTTTTTTTTTTTGTATGAAGAAAGAGATCAGTAGAGTTTGGGGGTAAATTTCAAAGATTAGTCCTCTAGGCTAGAGGTTTAAGCAGGAACGAAAGACTCCTTTGTTCTCACATAAACTTTTCTCTGACACTTGGAAATGCCACCCTTTAGGGACGATCAGGACAGAGCCTCCTATTGTCCCCACATCTGCTGAGAGGCTCTAGTGTGAGTGTTTACGCAGCCTGACATTGGGGTAGCACAGACAGGTGGCAGACCAGGGGGCTGACACACTGTACCCATAGCAGGCTTGCATCTGGCTTCCTGCATATGACCAAAGAGAGTTGGGCCCAAGAGGAGGGAAAAAAAAAAACAGGAAATGTTCCGTGTTGCTTAAAGGTAATTGTTTAGGAATCTTGTGAGTCATATCCTTAGGGGCTTCTAGAGTGGTTGGGAAAGACTTGTTCAGGGAGGAAGAAGGCTGGAGGTCCCATAATAGCAATTAGGGGGTGGTAATCCAGAGAAACATGTGTTACCCGCAAAAGAATAATTCAGTCATGCATAATCAAGAACTGAGTGCACTAGGACTGCTGCCAATTTTTATCTCATGCATAACTCAGTAATCCATATTGTCTGGCCCAGGACAACACTGGGGTGGCAGTGAGTGACTGCGGAGAACTTTCTTTTGTACTGTTAAATACTTAGGCAAGGCTTGCATTAAGATAGGATATTGGGGCATAGGCTATCTTCATCTCCATATCTATACCATTTTTTAAGGACTAAATAAGGCACTAGAATCAGAGAATTCCCTCCAACTTGTTTTAGAGGCACTAAGTTATGTGGTACCATGCTATTGTAATTATTGCTAACTACATGGAAGGCAGTTAAGCAAAAAGAGACCAAAACATTATATAATACAGTAAGGTCACACAAAAAAGATTTGATACTGCTGTGGAAGTAACAGGTGGCCTCAGGGACTAGAATCACTCTTCTCAACTGCCCAATGTCTTATTCGGGGTTGTGAGTAGAAACTGCCAAGGATAACATCTATGAAGGTAGCTAGTATGGGCCTGCACATGGTAGATGGTCACTAAATATTTATTTTAGTAGAAGTCAGAATAGATTATAAATTAGTAAAAAACAAAAGTATTCAGTAAACTCAGAATCATTTGATCTTTTGATGATATCTGGTTTATTTAACGAATAATTGTATTGGTTTAATATGTACAAAAGAACTATGTTGAGATAATCTATGGACCACTAATATGAGGTCATTGACAAATGCTGAAATTATTTTCTAAGTATTATTAGAAGCAGAGACAACTATACTTGAAATATAGTTAATCAAAACCTTATTTCAGCAGGTAATTAGTAGTATACACAGTAAGAATGAACTGGTCATATGTAAGTTTCCATTAGAACTCTACGGTTTAGAGTTTTATGCGTACAAATACTAATTTGATATCTCACTTAAACAGCATGGCAATGTTAACTTTAAGAAATTACTTCAATAGTCACTAGAGAGCCTATATTTAAATATTTGAATTGTTACTCTTGGCAGTATTATAAATCTAAGAATTAGTTTATTTCCTCCACAGATATATTAGACCTTTATGAAAGAAATACATTTTACATATGAGAAAAAAGGTAATGACTAAACCAAATTATATTGTCATATATTCTTAATGCTAACATATAAATAATTGGAATGCATTTTATACAGCACAACATACCTGAATAATGGTATTATTTGAGAAAAATTATGGATTTTCACAGAAGATTTTGCATCCAACTCCCTACTACATTTTCCCTGGTATACATTCATTTCATATCTGCCAATGTATTGATGCATATCCAGTTCTCCAAATCCTAGCTGCTGATACATCATCGCTTCCTGCAGAGTCACTGATGCAAGCCAGTGGTCAGGTGCCAGTGTCAACTTCACCCTGACCACGGTAGACCAACAACTATTGAGCAGGCTGATCATCATGCATTTTGCCAACCATGTGACATTCTAATTAGACCATTTAAAATTGACATTTTGAAGACAGATCATAACTCATGATGTCTAATATCTGTTGATTTACCATTCTCATATTTTCTGGGGTAGAAATTAACACCAGTGGTATGAAAAATGCATACTATAGACAGTGTACAGTGTTTATTCTCTGCTTTGAAAGATGCTGATCTGCCACAGATGCCGATGTACATTCTAATGCTTGACATACTGTATGCTTGAACGGGGTGAAAGTGCTGATGGTACTCAAATATGCACGAGATGGTGGGTGCCTACTCGGGAACACACCAGAACTGCTGGCACGGATTCAATCAGTAAATAAGCATCAAATAGCTTTTTCATTTTCAGATACAATTTTATCAAAACCACCTTATGGTCTTTCATGGTGGTGGGAAGGGTGAATGTTTGTATATTAAATTGGGAGGCAGAAGAAATTAAATGCAATGTTAATTCCATTAACCAGCTTTTTCTTTTTTAAACCCTCATCTGAGGATATGTTTAGTGATTTTAGAGAGAGGGGAAGGGAGGAAGAGAGAGAGGGAGAGAAACATCAATGTCAGAAACCCCACTTGGTTGCCCTTTGCATGTGCCCTGACCAGGAACTGAATGTAAAAACATATGCCCCGACAGGTAATTGAGCCACTGACCCTTCAGTTTGCGAGACAACACCCAATCACCTGAACCACACCAGCTAGGGCCCATTAACCAGCTTTTGATGAAAGACATGTTTGCTTTTGAAAATAGGGAAGATTTTCTGTGTGCTCCCAGTGGCTCTCTTGGGCTCCTTTAATTAGAGAAGTCAAAATACCTGACTTGACAGTGTTACCTTTCGGTATAGTGGAACCTCAGTTCTCGAACTTAATTTGTTCTGGAAAACTGCTCCAGGAGCAACTCGTTTGAAAACCAAATCTCCTCTGTGTGTCCCCTGACAGATGTGTGACTGATCAAACAGGTAATCAGCATAAAAGGATTGTCAGGTAGAGAATTGAGAACTGAAGCTTTGATAAACAACTGAGGCATTTTTTCCCTGAACAATTCAGTCAAGAACCGAACTATTCGAGAACCAAGATGGCTGAGAGTCAAGGTTTGACTCCATCTAGAATCCATGCTTGTGACTTGTGTCAACAAGAAATGTGAGATGTGCATGGGGGCGTGGGGTGCTACCAAGTAATACATAACACTGCCAACCACCTCTGATGGACAGGGAGGGATTGGTTAGAGCTCTGAGTGAGAAGGACGGGGGTCTGTTGACGGAATGGCTTGAGTGCACAAAAACATACTGACAACATGAACACAGTACTTTCCACTTCAGTGCAGTGAGCATGAGAACTTAAATCTCTGATTGGATATGACTGATATTTACTCCTCAAAATGTTACGGATTCAGAATAGTAGAGAGTTTCTACTTAGAAATTACTTCAGTGCCTGTGTCTCTTATGAGGACCAGAGATGGAATTTCAAATCAACTATAATAAATTTTATCATGTTTCATCTATTTTATTTGTTTGGGAGCAGGGAGGAAAGTAGCATCTCTTTCTGTAATCTATGTATATTACATGTGCCTCTGTTGCCGATAGCAGTTGTGCACTTTGCTCTAATTTATCTGGAGACTGTCCACGTGTCTCCAGAGGTTGGCTCTGCTCGTAGTCCACATTTGCGTGATGGTGGGGACAGTGAGGCCGCCATCTGCATGCAGCTCTTCCCTGCTCTTTCCATCTGTCTTTGGAAAGTAGCTTCCTCCACTCTGACAGGTTTCTGTAACATTGCATCTTGGAAAAAAGGCTTTAGGGGGTTTTTGAAAAATAGTTTTCCTTCCAGAAAGAACATGAGATCTTTATGTGAAATTCTTCATGTCCTTCCCAGAAACTTTAAGTTTGATATCAACAATTCTTCATATAAAAAAGTGTCCTTCATCAGCCAATGTGCCGCACTGGATGACGGCCATCATATTTGGGCACTATACAATACATGGCTTTCTGTTTTCAAACTTCTGCTTCCAACGAAATCATTTAGACAATGATAAAATATTTAAAATAGCATACTGCTGGAAGGCACCTTAAATATCAGCAAGTTTTTGACTTAGAACCTATTGGGAGGAGTGATTTTGTTTCATTAACTGAAGTCACTGTCCTTGTTACTCAGACAAATTAACAGTGACTTGGGAGTGGTCTGCGTAGGAAAGAATGCAGAGGAGAAAGCAGGAGTTTTTAATGAAACAAGATAGAGATTGTGAAATTCTTATAAACAATTGGTTTACATAACTAATTCAGAGACATAGTTATTAAGACTGCATGTAAGATTTTTATCAAACTTAGATTATTCAAGATAGGCATCTATTTGGGTCCAGTGAAGCAAAATTTGGAATCTGTGGTTCTATTCTAGGTTACAGCTTTTCATTGAAGAAGGGTGAAGGGTAGCTTATCAGTATTCCTCGAATTCCCAGGTTGTTTTCTTTTTCTCTCTGAAATTGGTTTAAAACCTCTTGAGGTGCTTTGCCAGGGCTGCCCAGCAGCCGTCCAAGTAGCCACTCCAGCGGCTGGATCAGCACAGCTACTGCTCTAACGAAGAGGACTGCCAAGACCCATGAAATGTCTCAATAAGTAGAGGTCTGATTTTTTTTTTAACTTGTCAAAATAAAAAAGATGAAGCCTAACAGTTGCTTCTATTGTATCGAAGCTTTTCAGACATTTCTGTTCACAATATCAGAAAGAAATTGGAACAGGAGTCCGTCAGAGACCAAAGCTGTTAATTATCACTTGTTATGTTATATGATTTATAGCATATGGCACATTGCTTTTGAACATTAAAAAAAACACTAAAATACAGGGGGAAGTTTGAATAAAGAGGATAACAGAAGCTTCAACACCATTTACTCTTAGCCTTTCATTCATTCAACAAATATTTGCTGAACGCCTAATCTGCGTCAGGTGCTTAGGTTGGCGTTGAGGTTGCAGTTGTGAAAGGCAGACACAAAACCATTGCCCTCTCAGAGCTTACCTTCAATGTGTTTATTTAATTCCTTAATTCTATAGTTTCTTCAAGTCTAATAAATGATCCTAACCAAAGTACTAAAAATGAGCAACATTTCCTGACTGTGGGCTGGGCACTCTGCTAGGTACTACAGACGTATCTCCTGCGAGGGCCTGTTGATCCTCCCAGCAGCCCGGTGGCACAGCAACTATTTTACAGATGAGAAAGTGAAGTAGCAGAGCATGGACTTCATTCAAGTTCCACAGTTAGGAAGTGAAAGCACCAGAATTCAAATCCACAAATTCTGGCCACAGGGCCTCCTTGTCTTTAATCCCTCCATCCGACTGCCTCCCCATGATAACAAATATTCTGCAATGTTATTAATAGGTATTCCTGATTATTTTGTTTCTTTCGATTTAAAAATGAAACATGTTGGTACTTTGTTTTTAAAGAACAATTTTCTGTTTATAAACCAGGTATACAACCAGCAATAAATCCTACATATGCCAGAAATATGCAGACCATGAGAGTACTTAAAAATAAATACAGAAATCACAGTTCTTAAATCTGAATCTGAATTTGGCAGTTATAAATAATCACACTTAAAGTGTTCTCTCACCTCTAAGCCAGCTTATACCGTATCTACAGAGTGAAATATCATTTATTTTGGAGAGTGCAGAATCTTGAGGCCATGCAAAAGGACCGCTGGGATTATTGGTCCAAAACCTTCATTTTAGAGAGGAGGAACTGAGGTTGAGAAAGGTTTCCTAAGATCACACTTGAAAGCCTCATCCTACTTAGAGGCTTTGCAAAATTCCCATTTGTTCTTTAATCCAATTTGAAGATTAATGGACCAAGATGCAATTTGTATAGAAAGCTAAAGATATGATAGCTATGAAATTCTCTTCCCAGTAACTTCCAGAATGTTTAACATGAATATTTTGATTTAAAGAAATCAATGTCAACATTTCTTATCTGATATTTTGGTACAGTTTAATGAAAAATTTGAATATTGCTCAGAACAGAGGGTTTTCCCATCCGAATATGATATCGATAATGTCCGACTAAGGATAAGTGGCAGCACAGTCTAAACCGTTAACCTTGGCATCAAACAGATCTATGTTTGAATCTTGGTTTTGTATCTTAGTACCCTGAAGATCTTGGGCATATGTTTTCCTCTGAGCTTTAGTTTTCCCATCTATAAAATGGGAGGATGAATGTCTACTACTTAGGTTGTTCTATAAATTAAATAGGACAATGCATTTTAAGTATTAAAACAACAAAAAAACTACAGCAATAAAAGAGTGAGTCTGAGCACCCTCTGTGGTTTTCTTAATTACCTTAACTGAAAAGAGAAATAATTAGCTTACAAGCAGAAATCACTCTGACACTACATTTTGCATTTCTAGGCTTATTTATAACATTTGTTCCTGTACTAAATCTCTCAAATTTTAGTAAAAGTGTCCCTGAGTAGCTTACTAGAAATTTCTTCCAGACTGTGGCAAAAAGGACAGGAAATGCTTGATAATATGAAGTCTATTTAAGCTTAAGAAAATCCTTCATTGTCTGGCTTAAAATAACATTTTCAGCATCCTGTGCACCCTTCCTCCTGTACTTTATATTCTAGTCATACCAAACCATCTGTTGTTCCCTAAAAACGCCATGCTGTTCCACACTTCCACGTATTCACATTGCCATTTCCTCTGTCTCAAATGGCCCTTTCTTTCTTGTTTGTTCGCCAAACTCTCACCTGTCCTCTTGCACTAGTGGTGAGCCCTTCAGAGGCAGGATCCACGCATCCCTGGCACAGTGCCTGGAACCTTGAGTGTATGAGTACCATGCAAGTGTTTGTTACATGAATGAATGAGGCAGACGATCAAGCAGGGCAATACCATTTTTCTTTAAATTAGATTTCACAGCAGTGTAAGGGAATTTATTTGTGCAGTTGTATATTGGCTCTCTAAGAAAGACTGAAGCCAGAGTTAGAAACTCTTTGACTGATGGATTTTTGTTTAACTGTGATTACAGTTTCATGAAGGATCAAATTTGAAGGACGACCCTTATTTGGATATATATTTTAAAGATTATACCTGTTATATATTATGTGTCAGGAAGTTTATAAATCTAGATTTATTATTTTCAATGTGAAAACAAGACAGCTCTGTTACTAGCCAAGCATGTCAGCCATCATTAAAGTATATTACAAGGCATAGAGTTGGAGCTTATTAACATATTTTCCAGATAACACTACATGATACTCAGTGGAAGATAATATATTTGAAATTTACCTTAAAACACTTATCAGAATATCGCAAGTCATAAAAATCACCTATGGGTACATTGATGAGACTGTAAATTGCTAATTTTCCCTATCTTTTTGTTTCCACTATAGTTCTGTGACACTAGAATTTATTACTTGACGCTTTAATACCTTTAGAACCAGGGAGATTCAAAACCCAGCCTTTAAAGTATGAATCTTCTCCAAGGGCTAGAAAAATAACTAAAACTACTCATAAAGTGATAAGCTGAAAGAAGGAATAAAAATAATTGTGCACAATCCATTTGTCAATAGGCAATGTTTAGTTTGTGAAGTTAAAAGGAAAGCAAATTGAGAAAAAAATAAAAAATGGCAGTTTAGTCAAAATCTAAACTATTCTTTAAAGTTTAACTCATGTTATATCTCCTTTCTGAGGTTCTCCAGACCTAACACTCGATCAGTCTTCCATTCTTAGTAACTACACATCAGGCTTTGAGTCTGATTATTTCAAGTTCACATGTTTTTATTCTCCTAAAGAACTATGAGCTGCTCTTCAAGAAGAGATTATTTTATAAAGATTCTTTCCTAGCCCTACGGTGCTGTAAACATAGTAGATGCTTAATAAAATACTCGGTGACTCTTATTTGTTAACAAGTGCCAATTGGAGCATTGCAACCATGATAACCGAGAGTGTTTCATGCTATTATTATTCATAGTTAAGGAAAACCCGAAGATAAGAGTGTATTCAAGGAGCATAGTGGATGGTGTTGAGAGGGCAGTAAGAATAGCACCCAGGACTAATTTTTCTTTTGAAAAATAGATTGTCCCCAATTCCCTAGTCAGTCTGCTGCTGAGCACGGATGAGCTACCGTAACCAAACTGGAACATTAAAATATGGTCCCTTTAGTTCATCATGACTCATCTCTGTGATGAAGCTGTGATTTGGGAATCAAATGTGCTAGTTTTGCTATTCTCATGACACCAAAATGAATAACACAAAACTTAATTTTTTAATGATTTCATATTCAGTTAACTGTCATTGTAGAGCTCTACCTTTGTATAGACCCAACATCTAATAAAATTTAATAACGCAAAGCATTGTCATAACAATCCCTTTGAGCAATGGTAGCCTACTCTAAGTGCTTGGTGTGGAACATTTGTAGATCTGTTTCAAGGAAATTCTCTAGGTTATTAAAAACTCTTTCCCCATCCTTCAATATCTCCTACCTCACTGCCCGAGTCCGCTAAGCTGCCATGTTAACATAATTATTGTCTGTTTTATTCCTTTCTATATCCCCAGAACAAGCGCCGGATACATAAAATGTTGAATTAATGCATGAGTCATTTACCACATCAGTTCTTTGGAAAGCTAGAAGACCAAATCAAGGACTTGAATTTCAGTTTTGTTTGAGATCGGAACTAATGATACAAGGTAATAGAGCCAGTGAGAATTAATAAGTCATTAGTTCCTTTAGCAACTGCTTAGACAGACTTTATAATTGCCAGGGGCTTACTAGTCCAAGGATATTTTCTACTGTGACATTACTGCCTGGGAAAGGGGAACCTTGTTGGAACAGCCTTCTAAAATTTTGAGAGACCTTAAGACCTCTTTGGTGAAGCAAGTGTATGTGTGTGTTGGCATGGGGAGGAGTTAGGGGGGCAGAAGCCCGATGTGAGTGGATTTGAGAGAATACTCAATAGACTTCACAAGGAGACTCATTTCAAATGTACTGTCAAACCCAAAATGAGTCTCTGGTGAATCATATTAACAGTGTATGTCATCATTTGGCTTGGCTCGAATGCTGTGTACTCTGTTGAATATATTTGTGTAATACCTATATTACAGTATCTTGTGATAGAGGTTTAATATGCTACATTTTCTTTTTTCATTGTTATTCAAATACAGTTGTCTCCATTTTCCCCCTGCCCCCCCCCCCCCCCCACCCCGGCTCCTCAATCCTTCCCCTCTTTGGCTTTGTCCATGTGTCCTTTATACATGCTCAGTGAAATAAGCCAGGCGGTGAAAGACAAATACCATATGATCTCTTCTATAAGTGAAACCTAATCAACAAAACAAACAAGCAAGCAAAGTATAACCAGAGACATTGAAATAAATAACAAACTAACAGTTACCAGAGGTGCGTGGGGAGGGGATAATGGGAGAAAGAAGGAGAAGGGTTGTCAAGGAACACGTATAAGATGCCACACTTTATAAAAATTATTGAAAAATCCATTAACTCTTTTAGAAGACCTGGCTTCTGACACAACTCTGTATTAAAAAGCTACTTGAGAGAAAAAAGTAAAATTAAAAATATTCATTAAGAAAACAACCAGGACAACAATCTCCCTACAGGACCACAAACAACCACCAGAAACAACAAAGCAACTAAGAAGCGGGTCAAAGATCCGAATGCTCAAACCCAGGGCCGGAGACAGATCTCAGTCTTTATAGGGCCTGAGCTTTCACAACAGAGAGGGCCTTCTCTAAAGGGGAAAACACTTCAAAGGCACAATTACGTCTGGAGGCTGGGAGGGCCTGTGCGAAGTGGGAGGGGCCCAAGGGTAGAAGCTGCACACGTTTCACGATATAACAGCCTCTGCGTGTCGCCTGGTCCCGTCTACTCATGCAGGACTGACACTGTTCACAGAACTGCATTTTCAGGTGAATCCGAGTCAGGAAAAATAAGACCCTTGGAAAATAAAAGTGGAAGGAACAGGAAAAGAGGCCACTGTAGCAGCAATGATACCATAGTAATTAGGCACTGAAGTGGGAACAATAAGCAGTAGTAATGCTGACAGTAGAAAAAAAGTCTATTTTGAGGAGAGAGAGGAGAAAAAGCTTCATTTTGTGGGAACTGAGGAGCTATTTAAATCTGCAAATCCAGTCTAGGGTCATCACTCTGTCATGCTAAAGGCTTATCAACCATAGGACAGCTAATTTGTTGCTAGGAAATTGCTAGACAATCGTGGAGCTCACCCTGCAGAAGCTGAGTAAACGCCCGGGAACATTTTACCAGGCTCCTTCCTCTTCCCACTTCGCCTCACATTTCTCTCTGCTCCGCCCTCCGACCCTACCACGCCCACACCAGTGTCTCCACACGGATACAACTCATCAAGCAGCACATTTATGTGGATGGGAATTGTATGTCAGAAGTGATTTCACAAGTGAAGCCCCTCCAAATTGCAGGCATTGTGCACTTTCAAATGTGTTACATGTATTTGTCAACTGGCTTCAGTCAGAAATGATTTGAAAGTCAAACATTCGAACGAGACCAGATTTGAGACAACTGTGTCCTTTTCTTCTATGAAGAAAACACAGGTTTTAGAGCCATCCTTTTCCCAATACAATACAGGTTGAGTTGCCTAGGTCACAAGGTTGTTTTGCATAGAGACCAGTCTTGTTCATCTGTTAGTTGTTAATTTTTGGTCTCTCTCTCAGTGCGTGCTATTAGATGGGTATTCAATAAAGTGTAAGAAATGAGCATTTCTGGTGAATACAAACGCTGGGGGAATATACAAATACATTCAGCATGATGAGGTACTTAATGCCTGCCATATTCAAGATTCGAACATTACAGAGGGTTACTTGAAGGGTGTTCACAACTCAAAGGACAGCCCTAGCATCCTCGAAGAAGAAAATAGAGTGGCAGGAGAAGTAGCCCTGAGTCTTTATTAATTTTGGTCAAAATTAGCCAATCATGATCCTGGCACTTGTGAGACGACACTTGAAACCAATTTAGAGAGAAAGGCAAATGGCCCCAAAGCAAACTTAAAAGATATTTATGAGAAAAAAAAAAGTTTAAGAGTGCAAGGAGTATTCATTCAACTCAATATCCACCGCCACATCTGCACCTGCCGTGTTTATATTGACCTACAGTCATAAAACAGACAAACAAAACCATTTAAAATAAAGTGCTGTTCTGTTATTTATGGAGGAAAATAAGTTGATAACACATATCAGGAAAAAAGCTTTTAACATTTCTTAAAGCCTCCCCATTTCAGCTATCTGAAATATTCAACCACAGCATACAGACTCATGAACCAAAGCCACCCAAAACATTTACTGTTGTTGAGATTTACAACTTTAGGGTTTTTTTACTTTTTCACTGGAGGGAATAACTTTTATTCCAAACCATAATCTTTGTTGGTTTTTGAGTTGAAATAGCTCCACCCTAACTACACAAGCCTGTAGTAGTCACTTTTCTACAACCCATGAAATAGGCATGATATGAGCTCCCCCTGCTGGTACAACATTTTTCCCACTTCACGAATCTGGTCAGGGACTGTGTCTGTGACTTGTAGGATAGAACAGAATTCTGACTTAGGGTTAAAGAAGTTGAATATTAAAGAAGAGGAAAAACTAAACAAGCGTTTAAAAACCAAATAACCACCCCAAACTCTAAAATAACCTCTAAAGTGTTAGTGAAAAGCATGTGCAAAGGACATATTTACAAATATTTGACAGCACCATTGAACCGCACCCCCCACCCCCAGTTTGGCCAGGCAGAGTGAACTAAATGGCTGTCACTCTCAGGATGCTCTGGCGTCCTCGTTTTCATTTAGACATATCAACATGCAGATTTAAATTGCAGTGGTACTAATATAGCCTTCTAACAGCACATGTGGAATTTTTTTCTCTAACAGAACCTGTGAAAAGCTATAGGCTTAAGAGAAATAAAATATAGTAGCATCGTGGAGGTTGAACGAAATCTATTGAGGGCCTTGGGTTATCTGCATTTGAAAGTGACTCCTCCTACATTGATATGTGAAGTAGGAAACCAAAGATGGAAGCCCTAAGTTTTATATTTCAACACTCTCAAATTAGTTGTCTCTAAGAAGAAAATCCAATGTGAGAATCAATGGCAAATACAGGTAACATGCAACTGTGGAAACGTTCACACTTCAAAGTAGAACTGCTATAAAGGTATTGCTGGTGATAAGCTGTTATAGAAAAAAATAATGAAAGAAATAGAACTCCCACTCTTTGACTTAGCAGAAGGGAGCTGTTTCATGGTATTTGCTATATTAGTGATGCTGCAGTTTGATTACATGGGATTCTGTTATCACAATTGACTATATATATCTTATGTAGCATATAAATACATAAAGCCATTTAAAGGCCAAAGTACAGAGCTGTCTATTTTTTTGTACTTTATCTTTTACTACCATACCAGTGGTGATGCTTAAGTGGTATAAATTTAAAATGGTAAATGAAAACCAAAACATTGATATATGCAGGCTTTACTGAAAAGTCACTGGTTGAAAATCCCAAAAGTATATCAATCTGCTTTTCTCTCAAAGTCTGAGAAAATTGCCTTAGATGAATATAATAGGCTCAGTGCACGGGGCTTTGGTTTTTTATAAAATGATGCTTTTAATAAAACATTTTCATATCTTAAAAGTAAACCTATATATTCATCATGTTGAATGTGGATGGAGAATTCATGCAATGCAAAGTGAAGTGACAAGATTGTTATCATTTTTCCTTCCCCTTTCCACATCCTTGTTTATATTGGCATGCGACAGTTTTGTTCGCACCAATGTCGATATGAAATGAATGGAAAGTAATGTGAGGAGACACGGAGCGCCAGTGCATCTGTCTCTCCCTGACTATTCTTGCTGCCGCCACCCCAGCCAAGTCGGGGTCATCGTCCCTCGTTCTACTCTAACAATCCTTTTTACTAGTTTCATTGCTTCCTCTCGTTTCATCTGTGATTCATTCTTCACAAATCGGCCACAGCAGTCTTTTAAAAATATAAACCAGATTATATTCCTCCCCTTCTATGACTACTCCTTGTCCACTCTCCTTGTCTACCATTTTCCTGTTCAATAACTGTGCTCACTACCTTCTTTCTGTTTCTGGGTCTCACTAAGATCCCCCTCAGGCCATTCGCCTGTGCCCCCTGTTCGCTCCGAGTGCCCTGCCTCTGGCTCTTGGTGCACCTTTCTTTCTGTAATTTAGACAGCCCATGCAGATCTCAGCCTCCCCACAAACTCCGTCACCTCGCATTATGCCACCCTGTTTTACTTTAATGAAAGGAATGATCACCCTCTGAAATGCTCTGGTTTATTCATTTTCTTGGTATGTCTTTTTCTTCCCTTTAGAATTAAGTTTCATGTGAAAGGAGTTTTTTTCCCTGTATCTCAAGCCTCTAAACCATGGCTGGGACAAAGTATAACAATATTATGCCATGTTATCAATACCAAGAAAGCAAGTATAGCATGGGGATAATAAGCACTACAATATCCGGAAATGCTAGAGGAATAAATAGTCTGAATTAGAAAAAAATGTGTGTGTGTGTGCATGTCTGTGCGCACACAGGGGGCTGAGAGGCCAGTCCTATGACACAGAACAAATAGTGCAGATGTTTCTGTGATTAGTGAAATATCTCTACCTAAAAGCAACGTTTTCTTTTTAGTCAAATTAGTAAATGCTTAACATAGTTTAATGAAGGATTATAGTTTTTATTTTAAATCCCTGACTTTAAAACATACAGACACAAAACATGGGAAAAAGGGGGACTTTGGAGTTCTAGTGGCCAGGGTTTAAGTCTGTCTATGCCACCAAACTGCCTGGTCATGGACAAGCGGCTCAGCCTTTGTGTCTTTTATTTTCTTCAATGGAAAATGGAGATGATATGTCATTCTTGGGGAGTTATGACAAGTTTTTATTTATAGCTATAAATTCCTGACATACAGTAGGTACTCATTATAAATGTCTTAATTAGAGACAGCAAAATTAGTCTTTAGAATGTTACCCTGGGCTTGTCAATTATCAGGGAAGATAAACTGTATGAACATTAAGTGATTCATGTAAATACATATATGTAAATGAGCAAGCCGTGCTGTGTCTTTATCAGTGTTTCTATAATTGCTCAATTTAAAAGAAGCATACCTAAAAGTAATACACAATGTGAAACACTTGCCCATCTATTCCTTTTCGTTCCCAGTAACCTCAGGGACTATTAGGCAGCTACTGCATTTTTCTTTTGCTTGGCCTTGTCCTAGAGGTACAAAAATTAGAAACTTTGTCAAAAGGAATGCTCCCTCAGCATTATCAGTAAATACTGTGTGCTAGAAATGTCAGAAATAGTACTTTTTAATTCTCAGATATTTAAAGCTAAAATCCACTTAGGAAAAGTTAGAAAAAATATCTCTGAATTTAGAAAAACTTAAGTCTTTGTTGAAACAAATGCATTATTCAGTGTAACAGAATCTTTTTCTTAAATTCATTCAGCCAATTCTATGGCATCCATGCAAATGAGTTTTGCCTTCTATGATCATTTGCCGGTGTGTGGAGAGGCACCTGTCCTAGATTCTGATGCAGTGGCAGGTACAGGGTCTGCTCAACCAGACCAAGCCTTTAACTGTTGGTTAAAAAAAAAGAAATGGCTGAGCAGAACTTAGAGGCTCTGTATTTCAGTCTTTTCTGCTTTGAAGACATTGAAAATGTTTGTATTCCATTCTACCCATCTTTACCCCCTTATCCGGTTCTCCGCTCTCCCCTCAGATATAGCTGTTGCTACAGAGAGAGGGAACAGATGAGGTCCTCCATGAAGACCTATGTTACATAATGGCAGCCTCAAAACTCTTTACTAATTTTTTTAAGTTTACACATACTGCCCAATGTATATTGAACACTTATCCAGAATTATACAATAGCAAATACCAAAAGAACTTGTAATATAGATCTTTTAAAGACCTCCCTTACAATATTTTACCTTCCTGTACAAATTCCCAAAAGATCTGCATTAAGACAGGTAAATATTTGTAAAAGAGACTGAGAAAGGAGAATGACTTCAAAGTAATGAAACATATTTATATATGGAAATTATTTTACATTTCTAGCTTGAAGCTTAGTAGTCCAAGATTCAGGAGCAGACTCAAGCAGTTACAACTGGTGGACCATTCCCTAGGTCTCCATATGCCTGGCAGCACAGGGCAGCAGAGAGGAGCTAACTAAAAAATCTTCAGGGGCCAGGGCACAAGTGGACAGGGTTGGAGCAATTTTGCAAGGTGTGCACTGTAGATTACTAATTTTTGGATATTTAATATCTTTGTTTAAAAAATATTTCATGGTCAGCTGTTCTTTTAAAACACCATTTAAACAAAATGTAACATGCTTCTTTACTATATGGGTTCTCAGTTTTAATACCTGATTAAGGCGACCCATCATTCCAGGTTGAGGAGTGACTTGGGATGCAAGATTTTCAGTGCTAAACACTGGAAAAGGGGTTTGGACAGATTGGAACAAGTTTTCACCCTACCCGTGACTCTTCAGAAGGGGTCAAAATATGCAGCATTTCTCAATCGCACTGAACTGGATGTCCTCTGTCTTAATACAATAGCATTTTGAGGCATTTAAGCTCTACGGAACATATTTTCAAAAGTGCTGGGATAGAAGGTTGTTAGGTCTCCTATTCAGCACCATGAAACACTGATTCCAGCCTCTGTCTTGTCTGGCAAGAATGACACCTATTTTTCCTAATGAACTATCCTCTGGCCCCATTAAGCACTATTTTAGATGGGTAAGAAAAATGTGGGGTAGTTAGAAAGAAAATCTACAACTGGAACATTTTTTTTCCCTGGATTTTCTTCTCAAAATATATATGTGTTTGGAGTTTAGAAACAATTGAGGAAAGAAATGCATTAAATGAGTAAATATTATATGTATTAATATGGAAAGAAACTTTAGGAGGTGGGACATAATGAAAAACAACACAGTTGACCCAAGCCTGAAGCAATTTTAAATTCCACCATTTTTGTTGATTGGACACTAAAGCTTTTTTTTTTTTTTTTTTTTTTTTCATGTTGAACACAACTGCTTTCTCTTACCTTCTGCTGACAGTTTGCATTGAGAAGTCCTATTCTCTCACAGTAGACTGCTCTCTTGTATTGTTTCTCCAAACTCAAGTTTTTATCCTCCATAAATATCATTTTATATCTAAGCATTGAATTCCTACATTGCTCCAGTTTCATTTGTGGATGAGGGAAAATAGATGAGAAAGAAGTACATGGGGATAATGGTGATAGAGGTAAGAGCTGTGGCTCAGAGTTTGTGAAAACCATAGAATCACTATGTAGATTTCTTGAGGAATGACCTCTCTTATGTAATTTCTGATGTCTACTTTCGATAAGTCAAGGGCCATAGTCAGAGGTCACTGGGAAGTAGGTGAGTGGCCTCCATGTTCACGTATGCATTGATTAATTGCCATGATGGGAGCTGATATCACTGCCCTGAAGATTCATTCATCCAACCATGAATTTCACAAATACTTATCCAGAACCTCCTACCTGCCAGGTACAGTTCTATGAAATTCTGCTGGTTGCATCTTTACTTTCCCTCTGATGACAGTGAGGGGACTCACCCTAAAATAATTTCCTCTATACACCCCTATATTCGTAGCAGCATAATTTACAGTAGCCAAGTGCTGGAAACAGCCTAAGTGCCCATCAGTAAATGAGTGGATCAAAAAACTATGTTACATTTAAGCCCTGGCTGGTGTAGCTCAGTGGATTGAGTGCGGGCTGGGAACCAAAGGGTCCCGGTTCGATTCCAAGTCAGGGCACATGCCTGGGTTGCAGGCCAGGTCCCCATGAGGGTCATATGAGAGGCAACCATACATTGCTGTTTCTCTCCCTCCCTTCCCCTCTCTCTAAAACTAAATAAAAATATCTTTTAAAAAACCCAACTATGTTACATTTACATGATGGAATACTACGCAGCAGAAAGAAAGAAGGAGTCCCTACGCTTTGAGATGGCATGGATGGAAGTGGAGAGTATTATGCTAAGTGAAATAAGCCGGGTGGTGAAAGGCAAACGCCATATGATCTCACCTGTAAGTGGAACCTAATCAACAAAACAGATAAGCAAGCAAAATAGAATCAGAGACATGGAAATAAAGAACAAACTAACAGTGAGCAGAGGGGAGGGGAGAGGAGGGTAACAGGGGAAGGGTCAAGTCATAGAACATGTACAAAGGACCCATAGACAAGGACCACTGGGTGGGGATTGTCTTGGGAATGTGTATTGGACGGGGTAGGGGAGAGCTACGGGGGGAGGGGGACAATTGGGACAACTGTAATTCAACAACAATGGAAAATAAAGCATTTCTTCTAGAATCTCTGTGGTGTCACACAGAGGCTCCATGTTTCTCCCCCACATACCATTGTGTGTTTCACAAGGTAAAAGCTGAAGCTCACAGACTTTTATTCTGTTATCCCATTAAATTAAGAAACTTCCTAAATGTAAAGAACTAATATTCAGTGTTTTATTTTCTAAGTAATATTCCTTGATGACTAAAGTACATTTTATATGGGGTAGTCGTAATTCCTTGAAAACTCAGAAAAAGAAGATGGGCTTTTTTCACTAGTTCAGTGTCAAATTAAATGAAGGCATCAAATGGATTTCCAAATGATTCTATTCTCTGGCCAAAGTCATTTGGTATTTTAATAAGTAATTTGGATGTAGAATAAAGTAGTCACATAGGGTAAAATTACCTCAATTACCTACAAACGAACTAACCAGAATCCTAAAATAACTTCATTTTTTTTCTTTGCACACCACTCTTAGGAGAATGAGGTAAATCACAAGTGAACATGTTGATTTACTAGTATCAGATGCCATGAACTTCAAAAATAAAGATGGGCAGCCATTGTTGGGTTGCAAGCCACGAAAAGATATGCTCCAATAAGTATTTTATACAAATCATTCTGACTGTGCAAGTAAGAAAAAAATTAGGGCAAGGCTAGAAGTAGAGAGGCCAAGTAGGAAGCTCTTTTTCAGTGTTATACCAGAGATGACTAGGGATTGATACAGGGAATTGGTGGAGGGTCTGGAGATAGAGATCTGAGAACTATTCACAATAGAAAATCCTTAGAGTGAGCTGATTTATAAGATTGCACTGGCTTTATAACTCTGCCTCACTCTATTTCAAAGCAGAGCTCGGCATAAGGGAGTTTTCTTTTTGTGAGAGGCGAAGGGAGATTCCTGAATCAAGGCCTGGGCATTGTTAGACAGCACGGGCCGCAAAGCGGTGGGAGCAGAAGCTCCAGGATACAGCAGTTTAATATGATCGCACTATTTAAAATGCAGTATAATAGCTCTACTATGAATTCCCCCTTTTCTCTAAACTGCCAGCTGTGTTTCGCTTTCATTATATTTAAAAATAACACCCACTTTCAAAGATAACCACATTCAAGCTGCTATTATGGTCGTCCCTTGAGTAACTGAGTAAAATCCTCAACATTGTAACCTCTCCAATGTTAAAGGATTAGATTTCAAACTGCATCTTAAAGCTCAGAGGGTTCGGGAAGATGACACTATATAGCTCAGCATATGTCTTCACCAAGTTCCCACCACTATCACTTAAGTCAATGTGTCAGAAATTCTACTTGCCAACGGTCATGTTTTCTATCAGTGCTACAATCTCTAGAGAGGGCCGTCAGTGTCTCTGAACTGACTCTCGCCCTAATTCAACGTTTACAAGATCATGCAGGATTTCTTAATTTAGCTAGGACCAGATAGGTGTAGAGAACATCAATTTTGTGTAGATGTCATCATCGAAATGGGCTCTCTTTAACTGATTCCACGAATAATGATCATTCTATTTATGGTCTTCACCAAGTGAAGCTAATGTTGGAAGAGCCACCCAGTTAGCCAAAACATAGGGTTCAGGACTGAGAAAAGCACCTGGAAAATGAGAGAAAATGGGGGAAGGATTAGGTCTGTAAGAAATATTATTTAATTAGGAATGGATCCAGTTTGAATGATCCATCTGCAGAACAGGTTCTTGGAAGCAGCAACCCAACCTTATTTAAAATCGAGTTCATTCCCATTTTATTCCTCTCAGAGAGAGAGAGAGAGCCACACAGAATACAAAGCTGAAAGATTTTTCAGAACAAGTTTATTAACTGACGCTAACCGGAATAATTCTTTTGGTTTGACTCATTGAGCCAGGATGCTACCATTATTTAAGCATATTGTTTTCCATTTATTCCCAGATTTTTTTAAGTCCCAAAGCTATAACAAGTGTATAATTTACCAGAGAAAATGAAATTGCTCTTTGTTAAGTACACATTGAAAATCATATGCTACAATATGGGTTGTATATTTAGTACAGTAAAAAAGCTATATTTTCAAATCCAAATTTGAAACAAATTAAATACAATTTGGCATGCTTTACAGCATACAGAGAGATTCCTACGTATCAAATACTGTCTGGAAACAAGTGAAATTTTCTACTCACTTGAAATTATTGAAACAGGAGAAGGACATCTTAAATAAAGCCCCACATACAAAAATACCTTAAGAAAAAAAATGGACTTGACTACAGTGAAATCTAGGATATCGATACAGTAAGGAATGATAGATAACGTCCCTCATATGGGTGGCAGACTGACATACATAAGATGACAAGGAATACTACAGAGAATATACCACAAGCTCCTGAACATCAATGGCAATCTGACAAAAGAAACTTTGTCTTTTATTCCCTGCTTTCTTCATGATCTAACACAGTGTGTTCTCAACACAGAGGTCAGAGTGATCTTGTAATATCATCAGTCAGATCGCCGCATGCTCCGCGGCTCCAGACTCTGGGTGGCTCCAGCTCACTCACGGAAGGAGCCAAACCTGTGCTGGAGGGTCTGAAAGGACATCCTCACATCCCACCCTCACCTCTGAGAACCCTCTTACATTAGTCTCATTAACATCCCTAATCTTGGAGCACCCCAATTATGCACCTGCTTCAAAGGTTTTGCAGTCCTGGATGATGTCCTTTCCTTGCTTATCTGCGGTTTGCTCCTTCATTTCTTTCTTATCTCTGCCCAGGCCTTCCTGAGCAGCCCAAAACTGGAAACCCAACCCTCTCCTTCCTGTATCCCACTTTTTCCCTCCTACATAGCACTCATTACCATCTGATAGTCTAGTTTTTCCTTGTTTCTTTCTTTACTGTTTGGGTCACTTCACAAGAAATAAGCTCTACCAGGGCAGGAATTTTGCTTGTTTTGATCCTTCTTTTAAATTTCATAGAATGCAGAGGATGTCAGGAGGGAGGAAATGTCTACATTTCCCCTTGTTAGCTTCCAGGACTGGTACACACAGACACCGCACAGTTGTGTTCCTCTCCAGGTCCAGTCTGCAGCTAAAGACAGCCACCTAGCCCAAGGTAACACTCCCTTTTCTCAGTTACCAACATCAGTGATGGGGTATATGGCCCAGTCCCATTATCCCAATTCAGCATAAGTCACAGGGACCATCCCATGTTGAGAGCTCCAGGTGGGTCTGCTGTGACTCTTTCTAGCTACACCAGTTCAACCTTCCTTCTGCCCAATCCTATTGTTTTCCCTTCCACAGGTGCTGAGTCTGAGCATACCACTCAATAAACTTCGAGTGCACAAATCTCAACCTCAAAGTCTGCACCCCGGGAAAACCTGCCAGGATTGTAGGTGAGGAAGCTAAAAACAGAGAGTCTAAATAACCTGTTCATGGTCAACCTGCTAGTAAGTGGTGCAGCCAGGATCAAACCCACAGAGTTCAAGTCTAGAACCTGTTTTTAACCACTGTTTTTTGTTGCTAAACACATAACCATAATTTTTCCCTTAACAATTTAAAGTACATTAAATACTTTAGAGCAAATACTTACAAAAGAAAGGGAATGAGGTTATGCATGGGGGATGTAGGGGAAAATGAATGTAAGAGAATAGATAGCAATCATCATGTGCTATGTTACCTTAGGAGTTAACACAGGGAGCACGTTAACTTAGATAACAGACAAGGGCAAGAATCTACAGGGGTTTGAGTTCTACGCTGAATAGCACAGACGATTTCAGAAATAAAAATGAGAGTGGGAAGGAAGTAAAGAGATGGGATAATAAAATCTCATTTGACTGTTGATAGGGCTATTCATTTATGTAAACCACAGAATATAGGGTCTAGTTATTGCAAGAAAGTTACTACAAGAAGTAGGGTAATCTAGACTATAGTTTCCTCCCTTCTTGTAGATCAAGGACTGACTTAGTCACCATATACACTGTTGCTGGGTCTGTAGGTGAGATGCTCATCCTTTCTCATCACCCCCTGCACACTCAGGCTATTACTGTGATTAAATAAGTGACTGTTACGATAGTGCTTTTCATAAAACATAGAATGTTTTAAAAATAATTATATGTGAGCATAAGCTCCCTTTCAGACTTATCTAGTTCATGCTCTCCTATCAAGCAGAACTGTAATAAAATCTCCCCGCCCCCAATTTAAGACTCTCTCTCTAAAAATCTCAAATGCTCTGAGTAAAACTTTGCAATGGTCAGACCTCTAATGGAAATTCTTCCTTGTAAGTATGCTGAATCCCTCATATTGTGATTCCTTCCCGTATCCTCTCTTTTGGTTTTCTATGGAAGCAATATGACTACTTTTTGGAGTTTTAAGAATAATTATTTGCTGTTTTAAAAATTTTAACATCATTTCTTATCTACTTATATAAGCACAGTTCCTCTGATATCAACAGTATGATTTCACTTCTTTACATGGTGCACAGCTAGCTGTCTCCATTAAATACTGAGAACTGTAATTGTATTCATAGATTTATTATTATCTCAGCATCAATACTTTAAACCATGAATGGTAAAAATCACTAATTAAAAGATTCAAACTTGTAATTATGCTCTTCAGAGAAATTATACAATCAGAGTAACTGGGACTAAAGAGCAAAGGTAATATAAATTCTTTTAATTTCATTTTTAATTTTTTGGAGTTCAAAGTTCTTTACATTACTTTATTATAATCATATTTCCTATAAGAAGACATTATTCTCTTTTACTGATAAAATAAATGAACTCCAAATGAGATTGAGCATAAAAATCAAACAGGCATTCTTCCAGTCTATTCAAATCTTGAACACGAATCTCCTGATTGGAAGTCCAAAGCCATGTCTGTCAGATAGCACACGGGTATGTTTCTTTTCCTAGACACGGTTTTAAAACCCATATGGATGATTCAGACAAAAGTTTGTAGCATCCATTTCATATTCCCAAGTAATCTTCTCTGGAAATTCAGAAAACGATCACTGTTCTACTGGAAGAAAAGTGATTTTTATTTTTAAGATGGTAGCCATATGGGAAAACAAAGTACAGCTAGGTTGATAAAAAGGTTCCTTCTCCTCCCTTTTTATTTTCCATTATTCTCTCTTTCTCTTCTGTTTTGTTTTTGTAGCTTTCCAATTTCATTATCCATTACATGTTCCCCATTTTTTTCTACTTCTATTTCACTACTGTTGCGATATTATTTTACTTTGTGGTAAAGAGAAAACAAAATGGATTCCAACCTATGGAAAGCTGACATAGGATTTCAGTTGAGGCTCAGATGGTTATAAACACATCCTCAGACAGAACAGCAGCCCAAAGGGGTGGAAGAGAAAAACAGGGCTAGTTTCTGCTTGTCTCCCCATGGACTACCCTAAAAGAATCTCAGACCTTGCATAAGTGGTAGAATTTCTTTACTGAATCAGTATTTCAGCTGAAGCTGCTAACACTTCATGCCTGTCAGACTTGGCTGTAATGTGAACCCAGTGGAAAAATACATGGTGAAGCATATTGTGTTTGCCAGGACTTGACCATGAAAATAAGGTTAAGAACGTACAAGGTGAGGTCAGGAAAGGAAATGAATGTGGCAACATGGAACAAAAAATGACTTAGCTTTATATAAGTATATTTTATGAAATGAATATTCAGTTGTTATTTATAATATATTTAACATTTTACTTCCACAGAGAATTGCTTCTCTTTTGATAATTAGAATCAGAACCATAGCATTTCTCATTGTGTGCTAAGAGGAGAATTTACATATAATCTCTTTGAGTGTAAAGAACCGACATATTCATCTTTAACAGCACTGGAGTTCCTGTCGCAGTATCCAGGTTTTAGTAGGCATGTTCAATTCGACTGAATTCCTGAATATCATCAAATCCACATCAGAAATGTAAAGATTTTTTAAAAAATGATTTTCAAGTTCTCAAACTTTATGAAATACTGTTTTTACAACCCATAAAATCAATAATGGCAGATTAAGGTCCACAATTTGCTGCAATGTAAACATTTCTTGTTGTATCTAAGATGTATGTGAAGGAAATAGCTTAATTATAAACATGTGAGTAATATATAGATCAAAATTACACAGGACACCTTGTGTTAAATAAAGGCATATCATAATTGGTTTTCTACACCAAAGTTACCATAATAACAACTACTGGATGATTAAAATAACAACCAGGTTTTCTTTTTACAAATAACGGACATAAATTTAATGTTAGATATGTCTATTAATGTATATATCTGACATTAATCTACTAAAGAATTATCTTAAAATTATATAATTATGCAAGTTGTATAAATAAGCCTAGTGCTTCATTTACCCTACAAAATAAAAATATACCCATTTCTCTATGCTATGTCTCTTGGACACATTTTATTTTAGATATTATAAAACTTCCCATATGATGATACTAAATTTTAATTGAGGATTCCTCCAGACCTAAAGCAGTATAATACATTTATCATTGTTTTAATAGTTAAAATATCATTTTCATTTTACTGGGCTTATATTTTGTTTTTAGAAATCTAATTTATCAAAAGTCTAATCAATCCAGAAATAGTTTTAAAAGAGAATAATGAAAAATATGCATAGACTTGTCTTTATGACTGAAGACTGTGAGAGAAAAGCAAGGGTTAAAATTATCCTCTTACAACCCACACGCCCATAGACTTTGTGAAGAGGCTCCTTTCATACTTTTTTCTTACTGCAGTATGTGTTACTTAAGGAAGTGCGTGGGTGGATAAGATGTTATTATCCCTCCTACACACACACTTTTTTGTATTTACAACATTAAATCTCTCTCTCTCACTATATATACATATATATACACACGTATATATATACACACACACACACATATATATATATATATATATATATATATATATACACACACACACACACACTTGAAACACCAACCCTTTTCAACCACTTACCGAAATTTTTGAAATTTGGTCCATACATTAACATGCATTGCCTTTCTATAGAATGCATATATAGTTATAGTTTTTGCTGAATTTTTTCAACTTCCAGTCCATTCAAAAAGGTTATTTGCTGTAGATAGTTGCATTTTAACTAAACATTTTTGTTTGAAAACAGAATTCCATAAGCAACATGTCTTAGGTTCAAAACTAATAATATGAAATTATTCTTTGTATTGATGAGTTTTCCTAAGTACTTAAAGAGGATGCAATCCCTGAAATGGGAGGAGCTGAGAGTTTTACGCATCATTTGTTTCTTCTCATTCTGCAAATTACTTACATGAATGAATGCGCCTTGTAGATCATGTTGGAGACACAGCAAACATGTTTTACCTAAACAAAGCTAGCCTTTCAAATTGCTTCTTCTGAATAAGTGGATTGACAGTTAGATTTTAAAACCTCCTATAAAATGTATACTAACAAGTTAACATAAATTTTATGAAAGCTTTATATTGCTTTTATATTGTAGTAAAAGTGTTCCCTCAAATGCAGTAAATGACTGTTACGCTTTTAAGCAAATAAGTTAAACTTAAATTATTTTTCAAATAATCAGATCTAATCTTCATTGCTAATGTAATATTCATTTATCTAAAAAGTAAAGAAAAATCTAAAAAAGTAAAAACTGATATATTTTAAAGTGACTTTAGATTTGGAGGTTTAATGATATCATTTATGACAGTCACATGTATAAGTGTTTTGCAGATAAATTTGATCCCTTCATTTTTCAGATCAATGCACTTGATTGAGAATTATATTAACTTTTGTTAAAATAAATGAAAAATATAATCATTAACCATAAAAAGTGCTTGCAAAGATGCCCCAATTATTAATTAAATACACATTATTGAGAATACATTCTATAGAGGTCATTTAGAAATATCACTAGCTAGAATTGTTGGATTAACCAATCCCAGGTAATTCAATCACTTCTGGGTAATTGAAAGGAAACTGATTCTGACTCTTCAGATACCTTGGAAACAGGAACTCTGTCAGAACACAAAGGCAAGTCCATCTTCTGTATAGAAGAAGTAATGAGTCAAATATATATTTATGTACAATTCAGTGGCTATGTGAAGTGGAATTGTGCCGGTCATTCTAACCTAGGTTTTCAGGTTCAAGTTATTAAGCCTTTTTGGCATCTTGTAATACAGTAAAAACATCAAGAAATTAAATCCATTAGTATTTTAGAGCAAAGTAATACAAAAATGTTTTTAAAGTAATTCAGAAAAAATAAAACTGTTCAGTTTCTTATTTAAAAAATAGTTAACGCCACTAGGAGTAAATATTCATTAGCACAACTTTCAGAACAACTATTTTAAAAACATATGCATAAAGGTGAAATTTTGTTTGACTTCACTTAGAAAAGCATTTTGGGAAATTTACAATGAAGATTCAAACCCTAAATAAAATCTCGTCAGTTGGTACATCAGATCAAATTTTAAAAGTTTCTGACTCCCTTATTTTATACACTTATAAAACACAATGAGAAATAAGCCAGGTGGTGAAAGACAAATACCATATGATCTCACCTACAAGTGGAACCTAATCAACAAAACAAACAAGCAGGCAAAGTATAACCAGAGACACGGAAATAAGGAATAAATTGACAGTGACTGGAAGGGAGAAGGGAGGGAAATAAACGGGGAATGAAGGGGAAGGGCGTTAAGGAACACGTACAAAGGACTCATGGACAGAGACAACTGGGGGGAGGGCGAGGACTGAATGTGGTAGGTGGGGGATGAGTAGGGTGTGGGAGAGTAATGGGGGGAAATGGGGACAACTGTAATTGCACAGCATTAAAAAATAAAAATTAAAAAATTAAAAACACATACAATGAAATAATGAAAACATATATGTATCCTATTTTAGTAAAAATAAATACAAATTAATTTAATCAAAGTAGTAAAGATAACATCTTATTTTCATTGGCCTAAGTTTTCTTCCTAATTTTTAATTTTTATTTTAGTTTTTACTTTAGAGAGAGGCAAAGAGGAGGAGAGAAACATACATGTGAGAGAGAAACATCAATTGGCTGCCTTCTGTATGCACCCCAACCGGGGACTGAAGCTGCAACCCAAGCATGTGCCCTTACCAGGAATCGAACCAGTCGCCTTTGGGTTTGCTGAATGATGCCCAACCAACTGAGCCACACTGGCTGACCCATTGGTCTAAATTTTGTTTAGCTTTTTTCACTTTCCTTTAATAAGCTCAATCTCCTTCAGTTTCAAAGTTTAATTTAATAATTAAGACCCTATTTACAAGACAGTTATATATGTGTTAATATGTGTACCTGGTAATTGATAGCAATACTATAAAAAAAGATATTTAAATGGTTTTCTCATGAGTTATTTTTGCTCTGTCAAATATGCTCAAAATCTTTCATTGGAAAGTTTTGACATGGATATCTATTTCAAAGATAATTCAGACACAAACAAATAAACAATGAAGATTAGTTGGAGACAGAATTCTTAAGTATAATTCATAAATATATCAAATGATGTGCATGGTAGATACAGTTATTTAACCAAGAGAATAATAGTTTTTGGTTTTCTCCTTTCCTAAAACGTGACTTGTGAATTCCTCTCAGAGATCTATAATGAAAGGACATGAGTAATTATCTACAAAACATCCACATGGAAGTCCTTAAATATATAAAAAGGCATCTCCTACCTCCATCTCCAGATCCGGATCCTGCATCTGGGAGAGAAAAAAACAACAACTTTGTTTTTGCTTGAAAAACAGCTTCAAAAGTATTTATGACTCTTTTTAGTTCATGTTTACTTTCTTCAATAAAATAGTTATATAATTGAGGAAATTATGAATATTTAATTTGAAAATGTGTATTCACATCCATTTAATTTAACTTCTATAGCATAATTTATAAAATAAATTTTCTATTACTTATATGCTTAAACTTTATGAAAGAAAGGATTCTCTAGCTTTAAAATAATTCCTAAACTTCACTATGTAAAGTCTGACATATATTTATTTTAATGACAAATTTGGTGCCATTAACAAAAAAATTGAAAATGAGATGCTTATAATAATCGAGATTTAGACATTAAACAGTCTAAGACATGTAGCAAATAAAGTCATAATTAAGATTAATATTATGGGTAAATCACATATACACAAAAATAGTTTAAAAATAAATATCTTTTTATATAATTGTTAATATGTTTCCAAATACCACAATTGTGGATGGCTCTATCTGACACCAAGAGCATCTTTTGTTTTTGAAGTCAGTAGAAGAGTGAGATTAACTTTGCCTTTGGCTTAAAATTGAATATACCTTAGGTGATGCTTGAAATAAAAAAAGATCCCTTCCACATATTTCTTTCTCCATTTCTTCTCATCTCTCTCTCCTACATAATTACAACTGAGAACTCAGTTCCCAGAAACACCCAGTTTTCTAACTGGAGTCAACACCATCGAGTTTTCATCTGCTGCCCCTGTTAAGTGTAGACATCATCTTCTTTCTAACTCCCTACTTCTTTCCATTCGAAGTACATTTGGTCATGTATTTTTGATGTTGCCACTGGGAAATAAGACTAATACTAGTATTCTCTCCCTGATATGCCCTCACTTAACATTGAAATCTCAACCGGAGTTTAAGAACGATATCAAATGCTACTTCTATAAATTTGCATTGGATGTTTTAGTCCAATTAAAATCAAGCATTACTTCTACTTGTTTGCCAGCATGACACTGTCCTAAGAGGCACTGCATAGAAAGAGGCATAGCACAGAAAATCCACAGTAGGCTGGTACATGTGAAAAAATAGATGCCTCCCCAATAGCTCCCTTTGCTATGTTAGGCATTAGCACTTCCATGAAGAACAGTAGTTTGAATTGTTACCCTTGGTGGAAACTCATATTAATTAAATTCACAGGGTCCAACACTACATAAAATCAGAATGCCAAGTCTTTAACTAACTGTTAGTGTGACTAAGACTTATGTCTCTGGGCCACAATATCCTTTCCTTAAAGACAAGCTAGTTGGTAAAATAATTTATAATAAAAAAACCCTAACCTCGTAAGTATAGAAAAAAAGATTTTAATCATATGATCTGACTATTTAATGATAGTAGATCAAGAAGGCTGATGCAGTCATCTTCATAATAGAATAGTCTTGTTAACTGAACTGAAAATCTTAAGTCATGGCCCTATCACTTTTGGAGAGGACAATGGTTGAGTGATCAATGTTTATCAAGTCTCTTTTTAATGTACCTTCACAACTAAAATTTTAACTGATTTTATTTGAATTAATTTGAAAGTTAATTCAGTAACACTTACAATAATCAAGGACTAATAACAGGTTATACTAGTATAGCTCTAATATATTCTACTTGTGCTTCAGTCATATGTGTATAGTTTCTTATTCTTTCATCACTAAGATGGTAAAGTTCTTTACATCAAGGTCCATGCTTGTTCAGCTTCCTATACTTACATGCATATAAGAGGAAATGCATAAAAGCTTAAGGATTCCAAGCTTTAATTTTTAGGATGTTACTCATTGGATGGCATAAGAAATGTCACTCAACCTTCCTACTAAGCTATTCAGTCTACTGAATGGCTATAATAATGTGTATTTCATTTGGGCTATTTTGAGGATTACTATACAATAGCATTTTTAAAATCTTTATCTCTGTGTCTGGAACATAATAATTAAAAACTTGAATGAACATCTTGCCTGTTCATCTATAGGTTTTCTAATAAATACATGCTGCTGGGGATAATCAAGAAAATAGCAGTAGAATTTTGGCTTGTATTTCCCATGAATGTTTCCAAAAACTCATGCAGTATGGTTCTTAAGACAATTTGCATTTGATGTGACACATATTGAGTATTTAGAAAAGAAAGGAGGAATAGATTTTTTAAAATAGTAATGTAAGTTCATGGCATCATTATGAAATAGTGATGGAAAGCTTTAATTATTTGTCTACTATGAGTCATCTTGACAAACAAGAGAGAAGTAGCCTACTAGAACTTATTAGTAAGACAGAAACACCTAAGAAAAGAAGTCATGTGGTTGGACTCTAATCTGGGCTCCTAGTCAATACATTTCTTATAAGAAAGAGAAGTAAAATTACAGTGAGGCTATTTACCAGACTTCCCAATAGAAAACCACTTTCTTGACAAAAAAAAAATGATGTTTAAGTTCAATGAAATACAGTGTGGACAAAGTAGGTTTACAGTTGTCTGTATAATTAATACAATAGCTTTATTGACTCTGTGTTTTGCATACTCACAATTGTAAACCTCTTTTTGCCCACTCCTGCATAATAAATATAAAGTTATATCTTTTACTGTCGTTTATTCCTAGAGGTCACAACTTGCCACCTCCACTCAGTGTCAAACAGCATTTAAAATAAATGGCAAATGTATGAAGAAAAAAATATGAATCTCTTTTAGCTCAAAAGTCAGAACTCCAATTTACTTATAGTCACACCAAGTTAATCAAAGTTACTTTAGTCCCTCTGTCATTATTGAGATCAAGAATCTTTTTGATTTACAAGTCAATGGAAGATGCATGCAACAAAACTGGCTTACTAATAGAATCTTGAAGAAATCTAAGTATGTGAATGCACTAGGGATGGATTACTCAATTGTGACTGAATTTTCCACTTGATTAAGTATTTATTTCTATAGTATAACCAAAGCATTAGGGGTAGAATGGCACGATTTGTATGAACCAGAGGAATGAGACTGCATTGGCGCCAACAAGAACTCCAAGGCTGGCAAGAGGGATGTTGCCACTGAACGCTGTTAGCCAGTCATGAATAACTTCGTGACGGTGCATTATGAGGGCTGTCCACTGATTCTCACTTGACTCGTGTCCGAGACAGATGCCTTACATGATCTTGAACAAGCACATCCTCTCCTTCGTACTCCAGTATTTGCCTACATCATTGCTCATTTCGGGGAGTCAGAGCTTTCTTTTTGGTTTTGTTTTTTCCTACCCCATTTGCCCTAAACTCTCATTTTTCACTTTTTGTTCAGTAGGTACGGTGTACTGATTTTTTTATAACTTGTTTGCGCTTTGCCTTTCTTTCTAGTTCCCCCATCCTTCCTCTGAGAGTAGAACGCTGGCCCTCCTCCTTTCCTACAGAGGAAGATGATCCAGAACTCTCACTTGTTGCTGTCACTTTCATGCATTCCTTCTCAGTCACAAGAGCAGCGATCTGCTTGCTCTGGCAAGTAAGAAGCGGAGCACGGGTCCAGTTTGCTTCCCAATCACCCTCCTAGAAGGGCATTTGCATTGTGAGCCAAGAATCATGTAGGTGAAAAAACTACTTAAAAACAAAAACTAAAACCAGAGAGCCTGCATAACTGTCCATGAGGAATGATGCTTTTCTGTTCCCCAATTCTTAGAAACTTTGGTAGCTTCTTAGTGTTCCAGTACAACTTAGAACATTATCAATTACTAATAATCAACAAGCTTAAGATAATCTTTTAGAGAATGGGACTTTCTCTTTGAGAAAGAGAAACACACATAACTTTTAATATAATTTCTTAGAATATAAATACTTGTTATCTAAGAGGTAATTTTCAATAAAATAGACTTTCCTTGGCACTATTCTATATTTCTATTTTTGATATGTTTAATATCATTATTATTTTTCCTGAGCATGCTTATATCATCCAACTCTTTAGAATCTATGACTTTCCAGAAAGATACATATTTGCCATTAAGGATAACTAACATGGGACACTAAAATTTCTTTAATATATGTGATTTCAATGCCTCAAGGCTGTCTTGAAAACTCAGCTTCATTTTAAAGCACTAGTTCATCAAGTTAGGCTCTGTTCCTCTTGTTGGTTTTTCTTTTTTCCTATAATGCTCTTTAGCTCTGACCACCACTGTACACAAAAGGAAAACCTAAAAAACTAGAGAGCATATAAAGCCACTCTTCCTCCTCACTTTCTGCATAGCACTTTTTGCACACTATAACTATAAAGCTTTGTGGAATTCCAGGTTGACTGTGTCAGAAATGATAGGTGCCATAGAAGTCATGTCCACCATCAATACGGCTTTCAAAATAATCTACTAAATGGTAGGAAAAGCATTTTGTAGAGCTGCTGTGGTTAGCCACATCTTAACTTCCAAATCCATATCTGCAAAGCTACCCTCTAGCAGACAATGCTGTTGTTTAAAACAAACAAACAAACAAACAAGCAAGCAAATGTGTTCATGCATAGACAGGTTTCTATACATTTGACATCTGGGTGCTCAATTTAGGTTTATAATTATATTATTCAACTGCTTTCACTTCATTAAATAACATATGTATTAAAATCTACCAATATCTTTATGGTAGATTTTCTCTTTCTTTGAGAAGTGATTTGAAATGCAAAAAGACATAGAATAATAGTAATGCATACTTTGTACAAAGGAATAAGAGGTCTCTCTCACCTTTAACAGAAACCTAATCAACAGAACAAACAAACAAGCAAAATATAACCAAAGACACTGAAACTGAGAGCAGGCTGACAATGACCAGAGAGGAGGAGGGGAGGGAATTTTAGGGGAAAAGGGTGAAGGGTTTGCAGGAGCAATTATAGAGGACACATGGACAATAATGGGGGGGTTGGGAATGGGAGGGAAGTGGGGAGGGCTGGGGAGTTGGGCTGGGGTGGGGGGAAAAGGCAGAAAACTATACTTGAACAATTAAAATAAATAAATAAATTATTAATTAAAAAAGAGGCTTGTCTCACCAATATGTGGTCAGAATTATTTATCTCAAGATAGCAGAAACAGCAAGAGACATAGTTTTCAGATTCAGAATTCATTCAGAAGGATTAAGGAGGATCACATACATACCTGTGGCACATGATCCTTCAGACACCACCAGTATCTCACTCTGCTGTTTGCAGGCAGCCTGCCGCAGGTAACACTCATTCTGGTAGCTCTCCCCATTGGAGCCACACACAGGCACGTAGTCATTGTTGCACTGAGAAACACACAGATATAATCCTATGGTTAGTACTGGAGTCTGCAGGCCTCTGACTTCTTGAACAAAAATAATCATTTGCAATAGAAAGCTCTTGTCTTCCTTTTCAGTGATCCTCATTGTATCCAGTAAGTCTTTGACCTTGCAAGGAAATCATTCAAAGAAACACAAAAGCAATGTCAAGTCAGCCAACCAGGCATTTAATTCAGATAGGAAAAAAAAGCTGCTGAATTGATCAGGCAATTCCAACAAAGTGATCAGAGAAGCAATACTAAAAGGAAGATACCAACAAATATATCAATATTATTTAATACTGTTTTTGGAAAAAGTAAAACATGCTATGATATTAAAGCTATTCAAAAATAGGCAATGTCTATGTTTGGAGAGCAAAAATGTGTAACTGAAATGCCAGAGAATTCAGTTACCCTTTAGCATGTTTTTTCTCTGTTGAATTTTAACTTTTATTTCTAAATATTCTAAATATTTGGATAAGACATTTGGATTACTACTTAATTTTCATTATATCATTAAATCACGGGATAACGAAGTAGATACAGTGTAGAGAGAAATAGACTATGAAATACAGGGAAAAAATCAGCAACTACTGAACTACATGTAAACTTCACTGACTATTCAAAAGTATAACTATCAATATGTTTCATAAAGAGAAAAGTTCACTTTAAAAACAGTCATTGCAAAAAAGTACACATTTTACAATGGAAAATAGGCAACCTACAGGGTGTACTCATCATAGTATAATCACAGCCTAAGGCATTTGAGACACTCGACTGAGTCCCATACCTGTTAACTCTGCCAGAGATGCGGTTATCTCATGGTTACTATACTACCACACATGTGCTTCATTGATTAATTATAACGCAAACAATGACAGAGATGATTATTTATAAGTACTCACCTATGCCAGAAACTGAGTAAAGCAAATCGTACATTCACATGCATGTGGAAACACTTTGCTGTCTTCTACTTCTTATTAAAATATTTGGACATTTAATGTGTCATAAATACATAATACTTTGTATTAAACCAATGATCTAGTGAGATGGCTAAAAAAGTTTTAATATATATGGTAATAAACCTAAAGTTCTATCATAAGTCAAATTCAACTTAGGGATTTATCCTGAGGTTTATATTGTACTCTATTGCCTTAAAATATCTGTACTTTCTCCTCCCCAGTCACCCATCTTGCTCTTTGCCTTTGTGTAATATAGGATTAATCATCCTAACAATTTAAAGTGGTATAAGCCAATGTTCTCTGAAATGAAAGTCATTTTAGGAGCCTTACTTTGTATTAATTAATGAAAAACTTAAATATGTTTTACTAACAGTGATATATTTTTCTTTCAGTAGTAAATCCAAATTCTATGACACTAATATTATGATTACCATATTGCTAGCAAGGTGATTTAGATATTAAATCATATTCATTTACATATTAAATATTATTATATTATGATTTAAGTATTTAAAATATGGAATATTTTATAAATCTTCTTTATTTCAACAGTTTCTAATTTAGACATTCTGGAAGCCCTCTATACAACAATTCCTTTCTATAGTTACATTACTGGCTCCCAGACTCAGTCCGTCTACATGATTATATTTTACACACACTGTTTTGAATGGAACTTTTTGCTAATGAGGATCTTTAATTCAATAGCAATTCACTTCTGACCAGGCGATACATGTGTAGGCACAGCTTTCCATATGTTTTCCTAATTTATATGCTTACATCTGAAAACTGACCAACCAAAGGATTGAACATCTTCAACATTACTGAAGAAAAAAGGCAGTAGCAATATGTCAATGAAGAGTTGAGTTTTCCATGAGCAGTGCTAAGGAGACACCACCACATAAATGGTCAGAACCATGGCCAAGTGGCTGGATACGGTGCTTGACAAAGGTGGTGTGTTCAGGACCAGAGACAGGAGAATATAAGGAAGATTTATGAGAACTCGATAACACTACAATGTTATCTGAGCACACGGAGGAGAGACGATAAAAAAGTAAACAGCTGGTAACATTATACTCAATAGACTTGCAAACCCTTTCAGTAGACAGAAGAGAGTCACAATCGGTGCAGATGGTTGGACTACTTAGCTTCTTATGCTGGGTTCCTAGCATTCTTGTCACTGGTTATCTTTTAATCTCTATCTCCAATTTTGGTTGCAATACTCTGTGTGTTGATTATTGGCGTCCACATTTTCTTCTCTCTGATTCCAAGAATTTCCCTGTTTATCATTCTCATCTATTTCTGCAGATTACTCAGATGTAGTGAGTGGACTGGGAGTGAGGTGTGGGAGGTATTTATTATCTCTGTCAAGTGCTAGCTAGTACATAATGCTGATATGCATCTTAAAATATGGAATAAATGGGTAAAATACTCATATGCCACTTCTGAGGGATGGAGCAAGCCAAATGTGAGCAATGCTAAAAACAGAGCTACTAAGTTCCAAGCACAAGCCAACAGGGAGATTTATAAGGAGCTGAAAAGAGTTCAACTGTAGATGATCAGCAAGATGGTTTTTGCCCTTTAGTACCATGACTTGCACTCATCAATAAGAGTAACACCAAGGAAGCATACCCTACCAGGAATGTCCAACCTTTTGGCATCTCTGGACCACAATGGAAGAACGAGAGTTGTCTTGGGCCACACATTAAATACATTGCAACATGTAATCACAAAAAAATCTCATAATGTTTTAAGTAAATGTACGAGTTGGTGTTGGGCTGCATTCATAGCCATCGTCGGATGCGTGCAGCCCGCGGGCCTCAGGCTGGACACCCCCGTAACAGTTAAGGCTCAGGAGTGGAAGCCTAGGCCTAGGTTCTCCCACTTCTCTTGCTGCCTTGGTGTACAGCTTTCTGTATACCACTCAACAATTAAATGTTTAACAAGTTCATCACTCAGTTTCCCCATTTGAAACAGCTAACTGGAGTATTTAGGAGGATTAGCAGAATTGTGTTTTTAAAACACTTTGCAACATGCATTTGTAAAAAGAAATGAAAATGATTTGCCTTTCATGATATATATTTTAACTAGCAGAGTCGCCACCATCTAAAATCGACACTAAAACATACGTCTCTACAATTAGAAAAATAAAGGAAAACAGGATAACCCTAGTATAAAAATAGGCTAACTACTCCATTAAAATATGTCAAGTTGTTTGAAATGGTTTTTAGTGGTAATCATGATGCTGCTCAGTTTCAGATGAAGGGACATATTCAGATGTTAAGTGACTTGCGAAAGGCTACACAGTTGGCTGGTAAGAGAAAAACCAAGACTCAGGCCCAGATGGTTGGGCCCATAAATGTACGTGTTGTACAAACTTCCTCTCAGGGAACAAGTGATTCTATTTTTTGTAAGATGTTTTAAAATCTTAAATTTACTTTACAAATATGTGTTTTTTAGAATAATTTTGCTCCAAAAAGCCCACATTGCTTAAGAAAACGGCTACATGCCACACTGGTAGATGCAATGACCTGATACTCTAGAATACATGGAATTCATTTTGCTACAAATTAACAAAAAAATTATGTGAGAAGTTTTTCGTATGGTTTATACTTGTTTGGTTAATAAGAATTTTATTCAGCTGAGATTTCAGCATCTAGAAACTATGCATAACTTATATTTTATATATTGTCCACACCTTCCAGAGTCTGGCATGTAGAAAGTTCTCTACAGATGTTAAGTGAATTCTGCTCTATTCCTACTTGTCAAAGGTTTAGTGATAATGACTTAGAATATGGTATGTTTCTTGCTCAAGAGAACAAGATAAAAAACCTGCATATGTCCCAATCCTTTGATCATTCCATAGGTATCCTTTACTTCTCTGTGACAACATTTCCTTATATGGAAACATTTTTATGGTTTTAAGAGTGGGCAGTTCTGTGACTAGGGGGAAAGTGACTCTGTGACTTCTGAGACTAGATACTAGGTCATCACAGGATACAGCTTCTATCTGGCTCTTTCTGTCTCTCTGGATGCTTGTCTGAAACCCAGCCACTGTGCTGTGAGGAAGCCCAAACTAGCCCACACAGTTAGATCCACATGGAAAAGGACCAAAGTTCCCAGCCGACAGTCAGACATAAGAGTGAGAACTCTGAGATAAGTATAGAACCAAACCTTTGAGTTCCCTGCCTCACCTCGGCTAATGCCAGAGGGAGCAGAGATGAGCTGATACCATTAAGCCATGTCCAACGGCAGATTCTTGAACAAAATAATGTTCACTGTTTTATGCCACTAATTCTGGAAAATTTGTTAGGCAAAGTCCTAGTAAGTAGGAAAACTGCAGATCTAAAGCATGGCTTATCAATAGGTTTTCAGGAACAACTACAAAGGACATGTGGACAAAACCAAGGGAGAGGGTGGAAGCAAGGGAGGGAGGTGGGTTTGGCTGGGGTGGGGGGGAAGTGGTGGGTGGCAAATGCAGACAACTGTAACTGAACAACAATAAAATAATTAAAACTATATTTAATATTTGAATAAAGTAATACTAAAAATACATAGAGCTTCAGCATATTTTAAAATTATAATGTGATAGTTGATAATTATTTGACCAGAGCAATATATGAAAAACTATATGCCTTCCTTTCTTCCCTCCTTCCTTCCTTCTTTCCTTCCTTCTTTCTTTCTTTTCTCCTTTTATCCATCTTCCCATTGATCCATCTCTACATCCATCCATCCACCTATCTGTTCATTTATCCATCCACCAACTGTTTCTAAATTTTCATACCCACAAATGATTTACCAGATTGACCAGCACACCGTTTGCTATGTAGATAGGAATGTAGGGTACATGAAGTTGAAGCCCATTTCTGAAACTCATATCATCACCTAAGAATTAGTTGAACTACTTTTGATATTAAAAGTTCTCCACAATAAATTTGTACTTTTGTAGTTGCTACTGATATTTTTATTTGCATATATCATGTCCTGGAAAAAAACAGATTTGATGCCAAAGGACCCCAGTTCTTGCTTTAGGATCACCACTCAGTGGTAAGTTATTTGTATGTATGGGCCTTAACTTCCTCATCTTTAAAAAGAGAAAATAACTATTTCACTCAGTTGTGAGAAATAAATGCGACCCAGCAGTCCCTCTTTATTCATGGCTTCAGTACCTGCAGTTAACAACAGTTCAAAAATATGAAATTGAAAATTCCCAATATAAACAATTCATTACTTTCAAATTGTGTGCTTTTCTGAACAGTGTGATAAAATCTCATGTCCACCCGCTCCATCCCACTGGGATGTGACTCAACCCTCTGCCCGGTGTCTCCACACTGTACACATTCCCTACCCGTTAGTCACTTAGTAGCTGTCCTGGTTATCAGATCAACTGTCCAAGTACCATAGTGTTTATGTCCAAATCACTCTTATTTTCCTTAATAATGACCCCAAAGTGCAAGAGCAGTGATGTTGGCAATTCAGAGACGACAAAGAGAGGCCACAAAGTGCTTCCTTTAAGTGGGAAGGTGAATACAGCACAGTAAGATATTTCGTGTGTGAAAGAAAACACATGAACGTAATTCGTATTTATTGTTTTTAATCTCTTACTGTGCCTAATTTATAAATTAAATGGTCATAGGTATGTTATGCAGGAAAAGGAATAATAATGCATTTGGTTTAGTACTGTCACTAGTTTCGGTCCCATGAGGATATGAGGGACTACTGTAATATGTTGGAAGGGTAGAATATGTTTATTTTAAATCATCTAAAAGAGGTGAAGGCAACTCTATGTTCACTTTAGTGTTTCAACAATAATCCAAATTGGAAAACATTATAGGTTATAAACACACACATTCATTTACCTTTGAAATTTCTCTCTCAGCTGAAAAGATCATAGTGTGTGTATCTTATTTGAATGAAAAAATTATGACCTCATGTCTTTCAGAATAGCACACAGAAAAACAGATTTTCAGAACATCTCTGTTTTCACCAGATATTGGGAATTAAAAAAAACACACAGAACAAATTCATTGAAAAGTATTGGAAAGGACTGATTTAAGATACTCCCGACCAAAAACAACTTATCTATTATTTTTGGTACAACTTGTACATTTTCTTTGATCATCAACTTAATTCAGCCACTCTAGATTTGTGGTTTGTGCAGGGTCTAATTTTTCCACTAGAGAAATGTTTATTTTTCTCCTGACACACTGACAATGATTGTAAAGCACAAGCTAACAGTAGCAGTAATCTAGTAACAAACTTAAAATGTTGCAGGCATTAGGAAAAGAAAATTTACATTTTAGTTTCTGATTTAAACTTGTAGTCATTGCCCCTTCCAAACTATTCCACTCAACAATTATTTAACTTACTAACAAATTTAACTGGTTGACCAATGCATGAAAAACATGAATATATTTGTTGATAAAAGTTTTACTAAAATCCTTTGTGGAACCTGAAAATCAAGTACCATTGTTTTAAAAAGAAAGTTATACATATCCTTTCAGTAGCACGCATCCACTTAGAATTTGTGAACTCTTTTTTTTTCTTTGCGAAATCTTGTTAGAATTATGGCTCCCCATTTGAGAAATACTCTTTTTGATCTATTTTACACTGTTTTTGAGCTCACTTCTTATGTCTACTCTTGGTTATGAAAATAAGATAAATTTTTAGGAATCACACATTGAAAGCAGAAGAAACCCACAAAATCCTGTGGGCTGTTAATTAACGAATCACCCAACTGTATCTTTCCCTTAGTTAACATTTGGGAAAAGATGAATTGGAGAGTTCTCATGCTCTCTCTCTCTAGTGCAGTCTCTCGTGGAGTTCATCGAAAGACCATAATCACATTGTCAATGTAGCTGAAGGCCTTACAGGTTGGTTTCACGTGCATATTAAATATGCACGTATATGTTTGTAACACTATAGAATTGTCTAAAATATTACAGTATGGTCATAGCAATACTTACCCACCAGGAGGTAGTGTGCTTTACCAGCATTAGTTTTACTGTTTTTTTTTAGAAAGAAAAAAAATACCGTCCAAGAAGCTTTTAGCTCATCTATAAGCCAAAGTATATTTAATTGTAAATTTTCTTAACTCTCTCATGGAAAGATTAAATTTGATCTAAAATATTTAAATTTCCTCAATAATCTAAATATTATACACCATAATAAATATTTAAACCTGAATTTGATTTTAATGTTTTTATTTGCTCTATATCCTTTTTTTTTTTTAGTTTTGTTTAAAATCTTGGAAAAGTTTCCCCTGATCCCACATAGTTTGTTTATGCACAGAACTTTATGTTAGAACTCATGTGTATTTAAAGTAATTCACTAACACTCAAAGGTGAATATAAGACATTAGTAGACACTGATGATATTTGAAGGTATGTATTATTATATAAACATTTTGAGAGAAATGAAGGTTTAGAAAACATTTGTTAGATGATGACTAATAACGGCATTAAGAGTTCTATTTTTAAAAGTTACTAATAATCTAGTTTTGATAATAATATTGGTACAATCTCTTTTTATTTTTATTTATTTTTTAACATGAGCGAAAGTACATCTTTCTCATGTTTATAAAATCACCTGTGGCTATTTGTGCTCTTTTGGATTTCTGGGAGATTCAGTTTTAATTGAATATGGCACCGATGAAGCGTTGACACGCACAAGCAAACTCCGTGATTTCTGAAACTAGCACAGTGGTTTTGAAGTCACATTAAGAAGGAGTTTATTTAAAAACTTAACCAGATTGCCAAGATAATAAAACCCAAGACCATTAAAAGAGAACAATATGAGCAAAAGATGATAGTCCCAACCAAAAAGTGCAAAACTACAAATCCACACTTCTTATCCACTGGTTATTGACTTATCCTCAGTAGTTGGTTTATAAAATGCATGCTAAAAGAGACACAAAAACATCATTTTCCTTTGACATACCAAAGGAACAACCTGAACCTTTCTACCTCCAAGACATTTATAACTGTGGCATATGTACTTCTCCAAAAAAAACTATGCCTTCTTGACATCAGCTGGCTCTCTCACCAGTACTTTGCTTGGTGCCAGCTTTCCTTTTAGCTTGCATAGCTATAAATTGCCAAGTGATGGGTTGTAAAGGGAGATCCTTGCTTTGTAGTCTCATTAATGAATTAGAAGGTGCAAATATCAGACTTCTTACCTTGAACTGACAGACGCAAGTCACAGTGTCTCCAATTCTTAAACATTCCCCATCAAATTTACAGGTGTTGGTGTCACAGAGGAAGAGATCATTTTCTCTGTCATCATAACCTCAAATTTAAAGAAAATATCCCAGTCATTTAAAAATGTTATAGACTTTAAGAAAAATAGTGGTATCTTGAAACTTTAAAAGAATTACCCAAAATTTTACTTCTGACAACCACGGATGTATTGCAAGGTCACTCTACTGATAACCTAAAAAAAATCTTGTTAAGTAATCAATATTTGGGTTTTTTCCCCCACAGCTCCTTTTTAGTCAATTCTCTCTTATTATCTTTTTTTTTTTTTGGTAGTGCTATTTTACTTTAGCTTGGGTTAATACTGGCAATGCTGAATGAATGTTCAATGCTTGCTTCCTAGCTTCCTTATTTTTTTCTCATTAAGTGGACTACAGTTTATGACCCCCACTCTCCACATTTTATTTACAAAACTGGTGATGGTCCCTGAATGCCTTTTTACCACTTCTGTATCTTTAATCATTCTTTGGCTTTATGGCCAAACCAACCTCTTATTTGGAATTTCTCCAGACAAAGAGGAAACAAAGCCCCAATAATAAAGGTAAACAGGCACAGTGTTTTCTGTGATGGTCCGTCTGACTCAAATGAAGATTGATCACCTCTAAGTTAATAGGGGTGGGGGAGTGGGGGCGCTGGGTTCTTGACAGTCAGCACGGAAAATCAGTTCATTCTCTTTAGTTTCTGCAGACCCCTTTAAGATATCTGGCTAATAATGAATTTCTTCACTGCCAACCTCAATTTCACATTTAAGTTAGTTAGTTCCTAAAACAATACTACAATTAGGGATGAAGCAAACTAGTCATGTGGACTACAAAGCTATCAACATTTCGAATAATTGATTTTACAGGTTGTTTAATATTCCTTTGATAAAGTACTTGAAAAGTGATTAGGCACCTGCTAAGTGGAAATTTGTCTTTCTGAAATAACATAATGCACATGTGAACCACAAGTAAGTTAAAGAAAACATGTTGAGTTTTATAAAAATGCCAAGTTTAGAGATTATTAAAAACAGAACAAAGGCAATCTATTGACCCAAATCTAACAGGGTTGCAAAATTTAACTTGTATTTAAAAAGCATACACTACAATGATGTATCAATTTTTTCCTCATGGAATTTATATGACTAACAACCCAGGACTACAAATTCTTTCATCCTGTAAGTTACAGTTGGTTATTACGTTTTCTCCAAAGTTACATACACTTCTGCTCACATACATCCTTTGAAAGCCTCTTTATTTACAGCCAGATTTAACTACGGAAGGATCATATTTAGAGAAGATGAAAAATCACATCCACAGTAGCTAAAACTAGAACACAGCACACCTAGGGAACAATACCAATGCGTGTTAATGGAGTTTAAAATGCCAGTGAAATCACACCACAATCCCTCCTGGTATACTAAGGGCTGTCATACTGAAATGTGAAGCCGGCTCAGAGTGCAGCAACTTCCATCCGCGGGCCCTATTTCATTAGGAGGTTTCAGCAAAGCAAAGCCTGCCAAGCTCTGGCGTTCAGACTCTGAAGAGACCCAAGCGACAAGAAAGAGCGCCTGATCCATTCCTAGGAAGTCTGTTCAGAAATGGAGGAGTCAGTGCCCAAGGGGTAGGTTCCGTCCCCCGCGTGGTTGCCCGTGAGCTTGGCTGGCCTTGGTCATGCCCACCCCGGCCTGGAAGACCTAGGAATGATTGTTTTTCAACTTCCCTCCACCATGTAGGAGCTTTCGGAGGCAAGAGAGAGGCATCTGTGGGATGCCAAAACAATGTCTTTTGCAGCCAAGGAGAGAGAGGGAGGGAGGGGAGAAGGGGGGGGAGGGAGGGAGGGAGAGAGAGAGAGAGAGAGAGAGAGAGAGAGAGAGAGAGAGAGAGAGATTGAGATTGGGATTGAATCTCGTGAAACCAAGCTCCTTTAGAATCTGCGTGACCCGGACTAGTGCACTTTTGCCAGGAACCAGTGTTTCCTCTGCAGTCACCATTTGATTTATTGCTTTCTTGATCGTTCATTCTCATAAAGTTATCTCTAGCTCATTCTAGCTAGACTTTTTTCTTTAATGATGCTAAAATTCTGTTTTAGTGTTTCCCCAAGGATTGATGCTTTTTTCAGTGAGTCCACAAAGCCATCCCGTTTAATATTTCTTAAAATCTTCGCCGTTCTAATTTAAGTGCAAGGATGCAAAGATTCCTACACCTGCACTTTCTGCTCAACCCAGGCCCCTCCCGCACCCCCGCCTTCCCTGGCGGCCTGAACAGTTCTCTGTGCTCCTTCGGGTGGAGGTCAGTCGTCTCTGGGGTTTGGGGCAGTAGGAGTTGAAGGACTAGCCACACGCGCTAGGGTAAACTGGTCTGTGCTGGAAACGCGCGTTTTATCTGCGGGGTTAAGGGTTTGGAGGCTGGGGTTCTGGACTTACCAGAGCAGTTCCAGCCGGTAGGTGTTTGGCAGTCACTTAAGGAGGTAGGGAAAGCCGCAAGCTTCACCGGGCGGGCTACGATGAGTAGCATGATGGGCAGCAGCAGCAGCCAGCAAAAGCCCTCGCAAAGTGTCCAGCTGCTGCACTGCCGCGGGGATTCCCACAGCACCATGACTAGTTCGCGCAACTCTGCAGCAGCAAACGGCTTCCGAAGAACACACTATCGTTGGGGCCCGGCAGCGGGCTACTGAGCATCCCGCGGACGGCGGCAGCAGAAGCAGCGGCGGTGGCAGTGGCACCTGACGGCGAAACAGCAGCCAAACCCGCGCATGATCTCGAGAGTTTCAGCAACATCCAGTGACCCGGCTCAGCTCCGGCAGCGAGAGGGTCGTCCGCTGAGAAGCTACGCTGGAGACCTGGAAAGGTCCTGCCATAAGAAAAGGGCTCTGGGAAGCCGGGGGAGCTGGAGACCAGAGTCCAGGGACAGAGGAGAGGAGCCCTAGGAGGCAGGGTGGAGGAAAAGTCAAAACGCCCCGCAGCCAAGCAGCCGCCTCTCGCGTTCTGCTGCCCGCATCCCTCTGGCGTTTGGGAAGCAGCAGGTCCTTAGCCCGCCCGGGATCACGTGGGAAGAGGCAGACCCGCGCTGATTGGCGGAGCGGGATGCAGGTCCCGGGAGGGAGGGGTCGGCAAGGAGGTGCTAGGAGGAGGCGACGGCGGATGCCACAGATGGGCTAGCTCGCCAGGCGCTGGCCCGAGTGGGGCTAGAAGGGGAGGGCTCAAGTAAAAAGCGCAAGCTTCTGGGTGGGCTAATCCCACACCTGTATAGTATACCACCTGCCCTTTCACTCTGCCCCCTACCGAGAGCGGGCTCCGCTGTAGCGCCCCACTTGCGTGCACGAACCCGGCTGCGGCCGGGTGGCATCTCTCAGAGCTGGAGCTGGTGAGGGCGGAGGTGGCAGAGGAGCGGTAGCAGCAGGGCAGAGAGGGGAAAGCGCGTGCAGAGGAGAGGGCGTCCTGTGGCGCCCGGCGCTCCAGCGTGCGGGAGCGCGCCGCCTGGCTGTAAACGGATACAGGCTGGGAATGCGCCGCGGAGAGCCCAGGGACAGTTCTCTAGGGAGTAGCAGGGAGCCGGGCACCGTGAAAGGCGGTGGTGTGAGAACAGCTTTGGCCGGCCTGGAAGCTGCAGCAGTGCCCACAGGAGCCTGAGACACTGAGGCTGCTCGCCAAGCTGGCTCAACCAGTCTTCCAGGCTCTCTCCGCTTCCTTTTCTCTCTCTCTTCTGTCCTCCCTGGCCCCCTGCAGTCCCGACCCAGCTCAAGGAGCAGAAGGTTTGAAGACCTCGCCCCATCCCACGCTCATCTCTGGCCGGCAGCCTATTTGTGTTGCTACCTGGGAGGTGCGGGCAAATGTGTTTAGAAGGTCAGATTTGGTCGGGACAAGTGGTCAGAGAGAGGAAGGGAAGGTTCCTCTGCATCAGCAACGGGTGGGCTGCCGGGCGCTTTCTCCGGAAAGCGGCGTCTGAGAAGACGGCTCAGTCCGACTACCGACGCGGGGAGTGGCCCCGGGCACTTTGCGCTGGTCTCTGCCCGGTCGCCGTGACCTGGGCGAGGAGAGAAGGTCTAACTGGACAGGAGTGTCTCGCTCTGCGCTTTCTTTCTTTCGCTCCTGCGGGCGTTGGGCAAACGGCGTAGCGGGACCCGCCTTCTGCCTGCTGCATTCTTCACGCAGTTAGGCTCACTCTTTAGACTCATGGTATGTTAGTCCTTCGGAATGGGACCCGCAGCTTCCTGGGACACGGGTGGAAAGGAACACCTTTCTCTCTTGACCCTGGTAGTTCTTGCAGTGACAGTGTTTTGGATGAGTTTTCTTTTCTACGTGATTGTTCAATGTTTAATGTGTGATCCTTCAGTGATTCAGGATTTTTTTCTGTTCAACCTACCTCTCTATTTCTCTCTCCCTCCGTCCCTTCCCTTTCCTTCCTTCCTCCCTCCCTTTCCTCCTCCCTCCCTCCCTTCCTTCTTTCCTTCCTTCCTGAACCCCAATTTCTTCCTTTCTCTCTCTCCTTCTGTTTCACCTGAATTTAGAAGAGCATTGTTTGATAACATCTCACGGGCAATTTGCGTCCATCACCAATCACTTACAAGAGGCACCGACACACTTCGAAAACAGGGACTAGCATCGTTTACAGGCACAGACAGAAAAACAAAAAACAAATAACAACAACAACATCAAAAAACCCTGTACCCTGTACCGAAGCTATCCTTTTAAGTACTTTAACCTACATCCTCCTCCCATTTCCTTGTATTTTAACTTCTCCTCGGAGAGATGCGATCACGCAGCACCTCAGTGTCTCAAAGAAATCTCATTTTTTCCGGTGTGAAACCCACTCCTTTATCTTACATACTCGCCTCCGCTGAGAGGTTGCCCCCCCCCCCGCCCACTTTCAAAGATTTCTGAATCTCAATGTCTCTCACTCCTGACAATTAAGCAGCAGATCCCAGCATTCTAGTCGGTGGCATCTCTCTCCTCACCGACGAAGACTCCATTAAAACAGATCAATTTGACCAGACGTTGGAGGCATCAGAAAATCGGCTTCTAGACAGTGCAGCTAAATTCTTTAAGGAAACGAAATGCCCATTAGATAGAGCTGCCAGCCGACATTGCAAAAAAAAAAAAAAAAAAAGGAATCAGAAATGTCTTTTGCTGCTGCCCCCTTTCAGCAGAGACAGCAACATAAATATATGCTTAATATACATCAAGGTTTAACACCTCCCCAGTCAGATTGAGAGCACGTCATTTTCCATAGCAAGGCTGGTGTGCTAACTAATCAGGCTTATGAAAATAAGTCACGCTTGGAACTAAAAGCAAAGTCTTTAAAAGTGTTTATGTAGTAATTATAACAATGAAACAGGACCTGCTAGAAATATCAGTGCTTGGCTATTTAAGTAGAATTTTACAGAACCTCTTAGCATATTAAAACTGTTATTGAATTCTCTCTTAAGTAAATTTTTGGCATGCTTTCTAGTAACATGTACTCTTCCTAAGACATTTTGCCCAAAGTAACTTAAAACTCCAAAGGAGTTAATTACCAGTTGTGACTGGTTAACAAATGCAGTTGCTTCCACAGAGGTTCTTTAAATTATTAAACAGTTGGAAGCAAAGCATTTCCAATAGGAATGCTGTGATTTTGTTCAGCTTATTTGTACTTAGTGTTACAGTGCCACCAAGAAACAAATTCTGAAACTGGCAAGCACCACCAAGTGGCAGAAGAACATCATTCACCAAACAGGCCATAGTATTATTGAACATGTAAATAAAATATATATACATCATTTAGCCTCATCATTAGTACAAGGGAAGTAGACAGGCATTACATTTGATAGCAATGAAGATTAGATTAGTGACTGGATTAATACTTCCACTTTTCCCCTAACAGGATCCAATCATATTATTTATTCGAATTAAATCTGAAACAAGGTCTACTGATTGTACTTTCCATTGGATGTTTATATGGTTACTAGTAATACAACAGCATCATACCATGAATTTGCAAAATTGCTCTTTAAAAATTGTACACAATATTTGTTTTCACTATTCCTGAGTTAAAACATTATTTATGTCATACACACTCCAGAATTGACTCAGAGGAAGTAAAATGAAAGTGTAATATTATTAGGTAGCAATAGCAGAGTATTTTTTTCCAGAAACGTTAAAAAGATGTTTGCACACGGAAAGGGATTAATTAGCAAGTGGAGCATAAAATGGTGACTTAGGTCTTGAGCTCCCTGTCCTCGGAGAAAGGAACCTTGACTGAGTACCTACCTACTCTGTCCATGCCGCCTCCTTGCCTGCCCTTATTATGGAGCACCGGTAGCACCCAAACTCCCGAACTCACTAAATCTCAGCAATGAGCAATGAAATTTTGTGTTTCATACTTGCACTTAGTATTCATTACTTGAGGGGCCTTTTAAAAAAATATAGACAAATTCTAGATCTTACCACGAGGAATTCAAATTCAGAAGTCTGGGGTTGGACCATGGAATCTGTATTCCAAAATCATCCTTTAGAACTAAGATACTCCTATATGATTAGTTAAAGTATATCTGGCTTCTTGCTCAATTTTCATGGGACTTTTGGCAGAAAGGTTTCTAAGGCAGGATAGAGGCTTATATTCAGTGTATATTCTGTCTTATCTACCATTAGGAATTGAATTCTTGTACTCATACATTCACCAATATGAATTAAGCTTCTAATTTGTCTGACTTTGTAATTTTATGTTTGTAAAAGGTTTCATCATTCGTAAAATGTGGATGATAGTGACACCTACTTCCTATGGTTTCTCTGAAGATTAAGGGAAATATAGTGTATGATTTAATTTGGATGGCCTTAAGAAGAATGCCTATATAAATGAATAAATATATGAATATGTGTGTGGTTATACTGAGATATAATCAAAAGTAATTAAAGATGCCAAGTTATTTGTCTATAATGTTAAATATGTCCACAATATGTTGATTACTGATAATGAAGTATAGTATCTTTTTCATATCTAATGCAATATCATAACATTTTTTCCCTTAATTTCTAGCCTATCTCAGATAGATAGATAGATAGATGTTTTTATATCAGATAAGTAGGTAGGTAGATAGATAGATGGATAATAATGTTCCAAATATTTATTCCCTTAGTTTTTATTTATAATTTGTTAATATTAAATGCCTATTTTATTGGTAACTAATAAGAACATTAGTGTTTAATTTGTAGATCAAATGCCATTGACAATATTCCAGGGAAGTCATCTTCATTTCTGGTTGATTTTTTAAACTGAGTAATTAAATTTGTTATTTTTCAAACTTTTGATGCACAAATAATAAATAATGGTTTAAATAAATAATTTTACAATGTAAAAGTTTTCTTATGACTTATGGATTCCTGTGTCCTTAATTATTTGTAAGAGTTTATGTTTAGATTTATACTTTCATTACTGGAGAAAGAGTTTATTTCCTCGTAGGTCAGTAGTCCCCAGTCATGAGTCTGTATTATGTTTACCAGGGGAAATAAAAAAATATACTGGTGTAGCGTCTCCATTGCAAACTTGGGATCTCTGGAGGCGGCGGAGGCATTGGTATTTTGCTTGCAGTTTCCCTGGCGATTGTAAGGGGTGCTATTGTTGATAGTCACTGCCAAGGGGAAAGTGAATGAGTGGGTGTCTCCTCCTTATCCAAATCATCCAAGTTTCAGCAGGTAAAAAGAGTGATTTTTTTCACTTAAAACTTTTAAAATAAACATCTCAAAGAACGTCTCTTTGATTAAGATATTTAACCAAAACAATATGCAGCCGTCAGTGTTTGCCAATAGTTTGATATTTGATATTTAATTTAATCACAACATTATTTTAGGGCTTAGTTTAAAATTTTTTTCTTTGTTTGAATTTATTTGTTTTTAATGTTTCATTGTTTATGCTATTACAGTTATTCCAATTTTTCCCTCTTCGCTTCCCTCTGCCTAGCCAACCCCTACTTCTGTAGTCAATCCCCATTTGGTTGTCCATGTCCATGGGTCCTTCATATATGTTCTTTGACTAATCCCTTCACCTTCTTTCAAAGAGTCCCCAGTTCACTCCTCCCTTCTTACAGCTGTCAATCTGTTCCATGTTTCCATGCCTCTGGTTCTATTTTGCTCATTAGTTTATTTTTTTCATTTGATTCCTCTTAAAAGTGAGATCATACGGTCTTTGTCTTTCACCAACTGGCTTGTTTCACTTAGCATAATGCTCTCCAGTTCTATCCATGCTGTCGCAAAAGGTAGAAATCCCTTCTTTTTTCTGCTACGTAGTATTCCATTGTGTAAATGCAGCACAGTTTTTTAATCTACTCATCTACTGATGGATACTTAGGTGGTTTCCGAATCTTGGCTACTGTAAATAGCATTGCTATGAGCAGAGTGGCGCATACATTCTTTTGCATTGGTGTTTCGGGATTCTGAGGGTACATTCCCAGCAGTGGAATTGCAGGGTCAAAAGGCAGTTACACTTTTAGTTTTCTGAGGAAATTCTACCGTTTCACACAATGGCTGCACCAGTCTGCATTCCCCCCAACAGTGCACCAGGGTTCCCTTTTCTCCACAGCCTCGCCAGCACTTGTGGTTTGTTGATTTATTAATGATGGCCATTCTGACAGGTATGAGGTGATATCTCATTATAGTTTTAATATGCAACTCTCTGATGGCTAGTGATGTTGAGCATTTTTTTTTTTTTTTTGTATGGAACTCTTTTTTTCCTCCACCAGAACCGGAAGCTTGCATCAGTTTGAGAAGAAACTGCTTTTCATGTTTGTGTTCGACTTCTCAGGGCTTCTTTTAAACTAAATTAGAATTGGACTACTCTCTGGCTTTTTGAAAAGTATTAGTAGCAGTATTTCTTGCAACTTGTGTTATTAGCATTTCACTTATTTCTTACAATAAGCCTCCATCATTTTTTCTATTATCTGTGACACTGAGTTTTGTTTGTTTTTGTCCTCGTGTTACTTCTCCGTGGCATGACAGGTCACTCGAGAACTAATGTCCTTAACCATTTTGCTGCTCCTTCTACCCAAGTTTTTCGCTCTTCTCTCTCCCTTCAGCCCCCCACCCCCACATACAAAGAAATAAAAAAAATTGGAGGAAAGGTTTCTGTTAGAAGATAAATTTGGGAAATGCTTTACCCCTCAGCTCACTTGTAGCTTCACAATGCACATTTGCATTTTAAAGCTCTGAGGAGCTCTGCAGTAAAATCAAACCCAAACCCATCCAAAAAAACTAAACTCCTGTCTAACTTTATTGAACTCAGACTTTCCAATATTATTTGATCATGAAACCTCTTTTAGCAAGAAACTACTACAATAAACTATGACAATGGATTTCCACATAGCACACCATTAGTAACAATAGTTTAAAGAAACGAGGCTTTTAAAAAATTGTGTCAGCACGTTGGATGGGAAAGCTGATCATTCTCTCTGACTTTCGTTTTCACAGAACGCCTAACAGCCAGCTCACAGCAGGGTGAACACTCCACAACTTTATTTTCCTATGTGACTTTCCCTGTCACCATAAACATTTTGGGAAGATGATTAAAATGTCAGCTCTACTACCTTCAACCTTAAAAATTTTCCTCAACATTATTTTATGTAAAATCTAAATTAAATACTCTAATTTTTTTAACAGCTATAGTAACAGGATCAGATACAGATGGTGCCTGGTAACACTGCTTTCTGAAAAGCTGTATCTAACATTGTTGAACATGCTAAACATTTTTAAATAAAATAACTCACAAGATTTTAAAGAGAATTTAATTGACATGTATATACCGCTATACTCATCTCTTTGCTTTGCAACATAAATCCGGACCCTTAGCCACTCACTAGTTATTGTTAGAGCTTCCAATGTAATGACAAGGTGAAGTTGCCAGACAGACCAGGTATCTTTGAAGACAGGAGTTGGAATTTTTACCCTGACACAAACTGTTTATCCATGGACCAGTTATTTTGTTTTTCTGAGACTCAGTTTTGTCTTGGCCAGACTTGCTTTTGTTACTTGAATAACAAAGGGACTCAGACTGGCGTAAGGAGAATGCGCTGTGCAGCTCTGGGAGAAGAAGAAGGCAGGTTTCAGGGGGACTGGAATCTGTAAATAGAAACTCATCTGGAGAGCTAAAGCAGACACTCTTTTCATCTTTCTGTGGTATCATAATATTTTTTCTTTACTTTAGCTATTTCCATTCTTCTTCCTCCTGTCCTCGAACTATCTCTGCAGTCCTAACATCCCCATCTCAGATGTGTTTATAAATTGCATTTAGCTACATGAGATGTCTACTGTACAGTATATAGATATTATTCTGAAATTGTATATATTTTATTTTTACTTTTTATTCTATTATTTTTTAATCCTCACCCGAGTACATTTTTTTCATTGTTTTTAGAGACAGAGGAAAGGAAAGAGGGAGAGAGAGAAACATCAGTGTCAGAGCAAAGCATCAATGGGCTGCCTCTCTTGCGCACCTGGACCTCGGATCAGGGCAGACTGGGGACCCAGTGCACTTGTACTAGGGGATCACACCTGCCCTGAGACCAGTCTAGGGATTGAGCCTGAAACCCAGGTATGTGCCCTAACCAGAAATTGAACCCACAAGCTTTTGGTTACAGGATGGCACTCTAAACAACTGAGCCACAGCAGCCAGGGCAATTGTATATATTTTAAATTTTAACACATCTAAAACAGAGAAGAGATCTCTCCATAGCAAATTACTTGATAACAGTACAACAAGTTTCTTTTTTCAGTTTATGTAAATTCTTCAATTTACTTTTTATAGTCTGATTTTTGTATATGAAGATTTTCTTTGCATATACAACAATTATTCAAATAATATTAAATTGCAAAGATCTTTAATTTCAGCTTGGGGAGATTATTCTTTGTCTGTGTATACCTTAAGGATGTATCAAAATGCTTTATATGGAGTTGGCATTCATCAGATGATGCTAAATTAACGTAAAATGCTAAAGCAACAGAGAAATGCAAATTAAAACTACAGTGAGATATAACCTCACACCTGTCAGAATGGCTACCATCAATAAGTCAACAAACGACCAATGTTGGCAAGGGTGTGGAGAAAAGGCAACCCTATTTCACTATTGGTGATAATGCAGATTGATGCAGTCATTGTGGAAAAGACTAAGGAGTACCCTCAAAAAATTAAAAATGGGACTGCCTTATGACCTAGTGAATCCACTTCTGGGAATTTATCCAAAGAAACTGTAAATACTAATTTGAAAGAATATGTGTATCGCTATGTTCGTTGCAGTGTTATTTATAATCGCCAAGACTTGGAAGCAGCCCAGCTATCTATCAGTAGATGAGTGGACAAGAAAGCTATAGTACATTTATACAACAGAATACTACTTGGCCATAAAAAAGAAGGAAATTTCATCCTTTGTGACAACATGGATGGACTTGGAGAGAATTACGTTAAGTGAAATAAACCAGTCAGAGAAAGACAAATACCACACTATTTCACTCATGTGTGGAATCTAATGAACAATGTGAATTAACAAGCAAAATAGTGATAGACTCATAGATGGAGAGCAGAAGAGCAGGTTGACAGCTGGTGGGGGTGGTGGTCGGAGGGCATGAAAGAAAAAATAAAAGAAAAAGGGAAAAAAAAAACACTCTAGAAAGAGTGCTCCAGGGAAGTTAGTAAATCACTTTGGAATAGCATGAAATTTCTGTGTAGACCTATTTTATTAGGCAAGACTTTTTGGAATAAAAAGTTGGCACTGGGAAGGTGATGTTTAGAGCACATTAGGGAGCACCTCCGCAGAGGGCACTGCTTCTTTCCCTAGGTGTTCCCTGAGGGGTGCTCTGCAGTCTCACAGCCTCACGGGGGCAATGTTTTTTATTCATGGCCTTGGCCTATAATTGTGTCTTTACTTTTTGGTACTTTTGCATTTCCCATTGCTTCAAGTCAGCAGATCAACCACACAAGTCATCAGACCATAAAACAAATAAAAATTGTCTTGATGTGAAATGTGGGATGTTCAAGTCATGTGAACGAAGAGTGGAAGGGAGGCAGCAGGTGATATTTAAGTCTCTCTCTCTGTCTAAATACATATACACACACACACATACACACACATACCTATAACATGTACATATATATGTAAATAAGTTTATGGGTATGTATATATTACATGTGATAATTCAAACCATAAAAATGCCAATCTTCCATTCTTTATATACATGTGTGATATATAAGAAATCAAAAGGATATAAAATATAATTTTTATATATTTGTATGTGTATGCATGTGTATATCCTTTTGATTAAAATGTCTCATAATTTATTCAGACTGTTACTTATAAAATTTATTTTATTTTATTTGCTAATTAAAATTAACACAGCTGTGATACATGATCTACTGTCTTCTCAGCAGATAGCCACCCCAGTCTCCCATAAAGAGACAAAGGTCACAATGACAGCATCAGTATGCTTTTGGGCGCAAAAACTGAGGCAGTTAGCAAACAAAGCCTTACCTTTTGGTTCTTAACTAATCTCAGTGAGGAATGAATTTAACCTGAGTACAATATGGGAAATATTAGAAATACCTTTCCAATTTAATTCAGATATTCTTGCACACAAATGTTGCAGTTAGAACATAATTTCTTACAAACTAAATGTAATCCATTTGCTGCCATAGTATATAATGATGCCACTGAAATCTAATATAATATTAGTTGCTGTACTGTAAAATTCAATGGACTGTGGGTTTGTCTTGAACTTTTTCCAAGGGAGTTTAATTATATCATACAAAGATAGTTGCATTTGTTAGACATACAAAGAATGGTGTTTAACATGACACACCAGTGTAGACAGAATAAGTTAGCTCTTTCCTCCCATAAAGCTAAATCTTTATTTTTTCAGGTTATACGAACTTTAATAATGGGCCTTTTTCTCCTGCAGAGACAATTGGCTACGAATTAGCCATCACACAAACAGTTCTGGGAGAAGGACCAGGACTCCGAACTTGTGTTAGGAATCTGATTTCAAGTTCTGGCTCTGACCCTTGAAGTCATGTGAACCTCATCTCACAACCCTCTTTCGATATGTACCTTGGCAGTTACAATATGAGGATTAAATGAGATCTGTAATCCGCAAGGCTCTCTGTAATAGAAAAGATACTATTTATTACCTGCTCAAGTGTGTACATATCAAAAGAAGTTTATGTGATTCATCCTTGGCTGCTGAAGTCTGAGTCAGAAACCATCACTGGTCACATCTCAGCCCCTGACACTTCAGATTGAGAAATTACTCTTAATTGAAGGTCATAGTAGACATAAAATGTAAATAGATGCATCTATGCTAGTGTTAAGTATATTGCAAATCACTTTACATGTGAGACTTCTGATTTTATAGATATGGGCCAATGAATTCCAGAAAAGTAGGGCACTAGAAGATAGGATCTGTAAACTTTAAGCACACTAAGTTACTTTGTCTAAAACAGAAAATAATGGATTTTCTTCATAATCCATCACTTTTTGAAATTTTTATCTGTGATTTCCCATTAAGTAAATAAAACAATAATTTAGAAGGTTTTTAAAACATTTTTAAGTAGGAGTGTGTAATTGATTTATATTTTTAAGATAGTTGTAATATATGATACCTTGAAGAGGTGAGGAAACAAAATGTCAGTGAATGTGGAAAAAGCCAATGTGAATTTTATGACCAAATATACTTTTAGTAGGTAAACTGCTTCATTATGTATTAGTACTAATGTTAATCATATTTGCACAGCTCTTTCTTCTTAGAAAACTGTTTAAATAATCCTCATTATTCTTACAACATAAATATTTTTATTTCCATTTTAGGGACACAGTTATTAATATTAAAACATTTACCCAATGTTCCAATTTTTTAACCTAAAATTTAGTGTTCTTGAAGAACACTTATTTTTTGTGTGTTGTCAAGGTAACTACAAAGAGCTGAAAGAAAGCTTCTCTAAATAGATTATATGGATTGTAAATATCAGTTTTTTAACTGTTATCATACGGTAAGTGATTGCTTCCTTGTTGCACACATTGTCTCACTTGCAAAGCTGTACTGGAAATGGATGCTAATAACCTGCATTTGGCTTGTACTTTAATGCAGTAGAATAGCACATTTCTTAATCGCATATTATTTAGAAAGGTCTACCATTTAGAAGAAAGCTCTATTCAAAGGCAGTGCACACACAACTGGGAGGATATTGTGGTGAAAAGATATCAACAATAACTCCATTAATGTTCAGCTTATACCTGCATCTAATGGGCACTAATGCATCTTACATGACATATGTGAAGATAAATTTACAGCATTAATAGACTTACATTCCATAACAATAACCTATTTCTCTAACAAGTTCTTCTCTAATAAAATATTGTCTTGCCAGTGTCATCTGATTGAAAGGCAAAGAGTTGGCAATGCTGCTGTTATTGACACAACAAAAAAATGCTGTCATCTGGGTGTACGATGTATATTTGTATTATATATAAATATACGAGAAAATTTCATTTCATGAAAATGTGCATTTAAGAAACATTAAGTTATCTGTGTAGAGACACAGGTCATCTCATATAGCTTAGGAGTTCAGTTCAATTTTTAAATGTTACTTATTTTTACTCCACTTCATTTCAGAGAAGATTTAAAAGAAATTTAAGGCATTTGATTTCTCATTTTGATACCTCTGAAATTGTACACACGAAGAGGCAATCAATCAGTGCAAACATCTTAAAATCTCACTTCTATAGACATGCCTGAAGTTATTTCAGTTACAGATTCCTGATCTTAAAATAACTTAACATCAGTTTTAAACATATGAAAGTCTAAATAATGCTAATTCTAACATGAAATAAATCTTAACTTTGTTTTCTCAATTTTAACATTATGACAGCCTATATAAAAAGTCTCCTGAATCTCATTCATTTCATTATCTATTTCACCGTGGACTTGTAGTTCTTTTTCTATATATTAGTGATACTTATATTTTAGAGAATCACATAATTGAGAAGTATTTAATAGATAAATTTCTTCAGAAAAATATTCATAAACTTACATCACAATATTTTTGCACACAGTTTCAGGAGATTCAAAACCTCTCCCAGACCCATTAATGGCCCTTAGGATAAACACTATTTCATCTGAGTCATCTTTCATTATTTGTGGGGAAAATAGCATCACCAAACCATTATACAAACCATTTTTTTAAAACAGCAATTTGGTATGAAAAGACAATAGCTTATTTCCAAATGACATGGTTCACTTTCTTTTTCTATTATATGGGTCTACTTTTTGATTTTTAAAACTAGGAGCCATTTCAAGTACTTCAACTGAGGGGGTTGGTTGCATATCAGTGAACTAGTTAGCATTATATATAGTTATATTGTTAAATTGCATAAGGTTTCAAATTGGGAAATATTGGTAGTAAAATAAAATAAGAAAATATATGAAATTGTGTTGAATGTCCAATTTATTACCAAAAGCATATTTGTACATGATATCTGTGATCATTTCAATATTTGTATATATGTCAATCTAACTTAGCTAAGAGAAAAATTTATATTTCAAATATATGTACCCCAGCATAATTTACAAAAGATTTATACATATGTATATATACATATATGGATTATATATATGTATGTATACATATATATGGATTATATAGATGTATATATACACACATATGGATTTTTGTATAGATGTATATATACATATATATATGGACATCAGTGTCCCACTTCTTTCCTTATCAAATACTCTTTAGAAATAAATTTTCTAGCAAAAATCAGTGTTACTAAAAGAAATTTGTAGACCACTTTTAAAATTATGATGACTTTGAAAATATTTCTGCGAGACTCTGCATAAATTATATCTCAGAATCTAGAATTAGATGATTATTACTAAAATGTATGCAAGCAGTGCGAAAGTCCACTGTAGTTGTCGCTTAGCAAATTACTCTGTACATTTTTTCTTGATTTACACTACTTGTTAGAAGGACACCCAGTGAATTTATGATAGACTAAAGTAAATAAAGCAAAGGGACACCTCTTATAACAAGGTGGAAGTGAGAATACCATTTTTATCTTGCCTTTAGTTTTCAAGAGTCAGAATCTTGTATTTCATTCCCTTAACTGTCAGCCTCATTATTTTTTCTACATACCCTTATGCTGCAAATTTAAAATCACTATCCGAGTGTTTTCATTTTCTAGGCTAGGTTAAGGTTTAATTAGGGAACATTATTAGAACAATAAAATGACAAAAATATTATATCCCTTATCAATGATCTTTGGTAAAAACAAGACAATGTTTCTGTGGGATTATCCATAATTTATGGATTGTTTTTATTTTCGGTTGTTGGTTTGCAACCTCAGGAGCTCCTTGAATGAAATCAGAAAGTGACCCCCGTGCTGGAAGGGTAAGGAAGGACTGAAAAGACAGGCCACTCCAGATTAGTAGGTGGCAGCTTTCATTAAGTAAGGGAACTTACATATAAGGCTCCTCTTGGGCACTCAAGATAAGTAGATCCCAGCACTAGCCCATCAGTATCTTAAAAGTTTACATTGAGGTCTTAATAGGGTTCAGACACATATATCATCTACATGGAAATGTGGGAAGAATGTATATTTCAAAGACAGAGGAGGTGGTGATGAGCCTTCAGGTGCTGGCATCCAGCTCTCCAGTCAGCTGGTGGTCACTTACTCTTGATGACCTCCTCCAGCATTAACATACTGATTTATTTTTAAATCTGTATCTTAAATCCATCTTTCTCACCACTTAGGTGTCATACACGGAGTTACATGACTATACACTGAAAAGTATGTAGATTAGTGTCCAAACATGTGGTAGGATGGTACATTCATTTATTCCACAATATTAATGCCTACTATGAGTCAGACCCTAAGTTACCTCTGAGGATGCAGCAGGGAACAGGATTAGACAGTCATAAGTGGTTTAACAGGGAAATGGGCTTAGTGGAAAAGATAGATATTAAGTAAGTAATTAGCCCTGGCTGGTACAGCTCAGTGGATTGAGCGTGGGCTGCAAACCAAAGGGTCACTGGTTTGATTCGCAGTCAGGGCACATGCCTGGGTTGCAGGCCAGGTTCCCAGGGGGGCCACATGAGATGCAACCACACATTGATGTTTCTCCCCATCTCTTTCTTCCTCCATTCCCTTCTGTCTAAAAATAAATAAGTAAATAAATAAAATCTTTAAAAAAATGAAAAAAGTAATTATACAAATAAGTCAGTTTGAAAATGTTCATGATGGAATAGCATGGCAGTCTACTGCCCATAATGTATATAATAAACGGATCTCATCTAGGGGCTCAGGCAGTTCTTCATTCTTTTCTTCACTTATTTATTTAAATATTGGAGTATCTTGGGGCTTCTGCTTAGGGAAAGTTGAGGGTTAATTATTATAAGAGATTGAGGCGATGTCACTGTTTAGGTAGGGGAAAATCATGACTCATGAGTGTTCATGGGGTGGACAGTGAGTGAGTGGACAGTTTGTCATTGACTGTGGAGATGCTAAGTAACATGAGGCTTAAAAATGTGCCATTGGATCCCTGATCATTGTGTCTCATTTGGTTGGGCATCATCCCACAGAACGAAATGGTGCCGGTTTGATTCCGGCAAGGGCACATGCCTGGGTTGTGGGCCTGTCCCTGGTTGGGGCACAAGTGACAGGCAGCCAATTGATGTTTCTCTTCCTTTCTTTTCTCTCTCCCTTCCTCTCTCTGAAAAAATAAATAAAATCTTTAAAGAAATGTGTCACTTTAGTTTTCAACATAGTGTTTACTGGTGACTTATCAAGGATAGCATTAATGGATGGAATCCAGAGAGAAGATGGGAGGTTAGGAGGTGGTGTTAAAAGCTTGACTTAGCTTCATCTGATCAGAAAGAAAGCTCTATGAGAACAGGAATTCTGCACCCCCATCAACTGGAACAATATCTAGTATATATTATACTCAAGTATCTGTCAAATAAATGAATAAGCTCTGGATGGTAAGCAGAATTTAAATAACATAGATCATACTGGCTCTTGTACATCATGTTAAGGCTTTTGGGTTGGGCTTTCTAAGTATAATGTTTTTAATTCAGAGCCTAGCAGATTAGGTTTATGTTTTGAAATGATCACTGTAGCCCCTGGGTATACAGTGGATTTTAAGGAAGCAGATAGGCCAGTAATAATGCTTTCATAGTTTTCTTAACTTAAAAAAAAAACAAAACAAAACAAAAACCAAAAACAAAGCTAGAGTAATTGAATAGTCAGTCTAAACCAAATGACCAGAGAATGAGTGGTCAGAAAGTGGGATGTTTTAATCTTTGTTGAATGGCCAGAACAATAACATTATCGTGCATATAATAAATTATGGAAAATGACATCTCTACTCTTTAGGTTGCTGATATTTACAGGTGGCAAAATTCCTGCTGTTTAATCACTTAACAAATATGACCCCTCTGTGATTGAACAATGAGGCTGTCACAGCATAACTGAACTTGCAGAGACTATTTCAAATCTGAAAACCTGAAATCATTTGTTTTTTACACAAGCATTCTGTACTTATTATTTAGCTTCTACCACAGTCCAAGTACTATGTCACGTATTAGGGATAGAATGGTAGGCAAGATATACATGGTCTCCGCCCTCAGAGTTTAGAAAAAAAGACAAATATGGAATTAAAATCAAGTGTGAGGAGTAGTACAAGGCCTGTCCTGAAAAAGTCCAGCCATTGTTAATATAACGAGAATGGTGTTCGTGGCATCAATGTAAACTGGAAGTCGAGGAGAGTGGACTGGAATGTGCATGTGTGAACAACGACGACTTCATTGTACTAGGCAGTAGGGGTGGTAGGCACCAGTTGAGAATGTGTGTACTGTGTGACTCATATTCAAAATGACTGAGTGAGTAGGCAACGAATCTGCATCAAATTTTGCATTAAGCTTGGACATTCCTTCATGGAAATTACTCAGATAATTCTGAAGGCCTCGGCTATGAGCAGCTGGTGACTGGCAGCTTCATCACGACATTGCACCCACTCATGCATCATGTCTCATGCACAGTTTTTGGTGAAACATCACATCACCCAAGTGACTCGTTACCCAACAGCCCATATTTGGCACACTCAACCTCTGGCTTTTCCCCAAACTAAAATAACCTTTGAAAGGGAAGAGATTTCAGACCATTGATGAGATTCAGGAAAATATGACAGGAAAGCTGATGGCGATTGGGAGGACTGCGTGAGGTCCTGAGGTGCCTTCTTTGAAGAGGACTGAGGCATCATTGTCCTATGCACAGTGTTTCTTGTATCTTGTATCTTCTTCAAGAAATGTCTCTATTTTTCATATAACATGACTGCATACCTTCTTTTCAGACCTCATATGAAAAGGTAAGAACCAGAAAACATTTGGGGACAACATAAAACGTATACATTAAACCTAGTCTAGTGACTCAGGAAAGCCCAACTGGAGGGAAAAAAAATTAAGCTGAGAATTTTTTAGCCAGCATCAAATGGAAATGAGTAGGGTTAGTATATTTGGTAAAAAAAAAAAAAAAAGATAAAATATTAAACCCACGATTTCTACATAGTCTTGTTCATTAAAAAGAATTCAATAGCTAGAAAAATATGAGCAATGATGTTGTCTGGGAGACAGGCTAAATGGAGTAGAGTCTCGTAATTCACGTCAACCATCTTGGATTTTATTCTCAGGACAACAGACAAATGTAGAGGCATCAAGCAGAGCAGCAATGCCACTTATAATTTAG